>CAXIPT010000004.1:5410802-5461732 GCA_964030475.1 Tethya wilhelma | reverse complement strand
ATCATACGTACGGTAGTACGTATAGTAGGAATGGGCCGACTGTCCCATAGACACAATACAAAATGTTTATGCTCATAAACTTTCAGAGAATGACAGCTAAGCCTTCAGACATGGATTAAAGCCTCCCTTGGATAGTTTTCTAAGTGTATACATCAACAAAACTCACAGAAACTTTCTAGAGCACTCTGGAGAGAGCGCTGGCGGGAAGCCAGAACAGTGCAATTTTGTTTTCTTCTTCCTTCCTTCCTTCCTTTCTTCCTTCCTAACTGACAAACTTGAACGCGATTTCCAGACAAACAAAAGGCATTCAGCCAGCTTTAACTGTACAGTGCAACTTGACTTCATCCGAACTACGTCCTTTTATACTCATTTGGTGCCTAAAAGCTATTTAACAAACAAAATCTAGGCATTTTAAAACTCTGGTATAAAATACTGTACTTGAATGTAGCCATCTTGATGTAGGTAAAGGTCGTCAACAGACCACGTGGTTTGCATGCATAAAAAAAAAAGGCCACTAAGCCAATCTCAGTTGTCATAATTTGTTAAAGGTGATCGTTCTGGTTTACACAGTCTGGGTTTCCCTCTCCCAGTTCTTGCTACTTTGCAGGAAGCCAACTTACACCTCCGTGACGCGTGCTGGGATCTGAGAAAGTCTAATAGTGGCATCAGTGTGAGCTTTTTCTGGCCTACAGTTTCCAATTGTGTGGCTAAAGCTCCACCTAAACGTAAGAGAAATAGAAGAAGACGACGGAAGATTGCTACTAGTCCTAACCTTTCTATGTTACCTAATTCTGACTCTCATGTTGGTGCTGAAGCTGTGCAAAACCATCAGAGAAATGACACTGAATTTCCAGTTAATGCCTACCACCATTCTGTGTCTGTTGTGAAGGATGATGTACCTCTTACTACTCTTAATCCTGGTACCTCTGAGCTGACTTCAAACCATCTTCTACCAGACCCTCTTCCGTCAGCTACCAGTAGTTCACCATCACAGGAGAAACCTCTTTCTGCTGACACTCATATTATTGTGATGATCGAGCCAGAGATGGTTCCTGCTACAAAAGTTAGCCTTGATCAATCATGTTTTGATGATAAAAGCTATGATGTGTACTACCATGAGGTTGATGAGGATAACCCAGGTCTCTGTTGCGAGGCAAACGATGGTTCTGTTACGTGGTCACCTATTAAGATCTCTTCCCAGCATGGTATCAGACCTGCAAGTGAAAGTGATGAGGAAGTTGATGTAATTCCAGCTAGCAAGTGTGCTTCTGTCGTATTGGAGTGGAAGGATGGCGTACCTGGCCTCGAAATTGGGAGTACAGATGAAGGCACTGATGATATTTGGTTACCTATTGCGCGAAGAACTAGATCGAGAATTATGAAGTCTTCTATAACCTAATTATTGTGTGTCTTGTTCCCCCTTTCCCCCTTTGCGCCTGTTTGTGGCGTGTTTTTCAAATAATAATAATAATAATAATAATAATAATAATAATAATAATAATGCGCATGCGCATCCAGTGTACTTGAAAGCAGTAGCTCATGCTTTTTGTAGAGACTGACCAGTCTCTGAAAGCTTATACTCCATTGCAATTGAGCACCTTAGTGTTGAAAAAAGTGAACAAACAAGTATAGTAAAAATTTCATAAAAATTAGCAGTGTAGGAATGGGCAGTGCTGTAAAAAGGAAGGAAACAAGGCTGGGACTTTAAATTTCGGCACATGACTACTTNAAGGAAACAAGGCTGGGACTTTAAATTTCGGCACATGACTACTTCATTTTCAAAGTTTTCCAAGCTCACATAGGTTGCCTGTATACCTTCTAAATAAACCATGACTTCATTCACTGACATTGAAATCAGAATTTTAATCATGATTCTATGATAGAGACCACGACGTCCAGAAATGAAGTAGTCATGTGCCGAAATTTAAAGTCCCAGCCTTGTTTCCTTCCTTTTTACTGCACTGCCCATTCCTACACTGCTAATTTTTATGAAATTTTTACTATACTTGTGATATCTTAGTCATGCCCAGGTTCTCTCCTTCCTTCTGTGGGTGTAAGGTAAACAGGGAGAGAGCCTGGGAAGGAGTCCATAAGTTACCATATTTACTATCATACGAGGGAAATAGTAGAGACATGTCTTAATTGGTACACTGTAGGTTGCATGTGTATAGGCAAAGGGGAAAGATATACATCGTTGTGGTTTAGGCATATGATGCATGGGAGGAGGATGGCCCTGCATCTATATATCTTTATTTTAGGTCAATATATGACCAATGGATACATACATCTACAAGAATTTGTAAGAACAACAACCACTTCCCATGAATTAATATTTGTGCTGGGTTATTCTCAGGCTTGTACAAGACCATATTTAGGTGTAGTTGGATTTCTACTTGATATAAATACTGCGCACACACTGCAACTTTTTCATGTATCACAAGTTATTGGATGCAAATTCAGTATAATACAGTGTGCACAGTGTTGATGTAATAAGATCTTGAACTGCGAGTGAAAGATAATAAAGATATGTGCGGCAGTGTTCTTATGGGCTTCATGGAGCTTGGCTGTAATGGCACATGGTTGTAAGTACTCAATCTATACACATGTAATTTTATGCTATTTCTTGCTGCTTTAATTCTTAAATTTTTTTCCCCCTTAGATTGGAACCGGTCATGCTGTCAATATTATCACCAAGCATACTCAAATTGCACCAGGGATCTACAATCAATAGAGATAGCATGCCTATAAATAAGAAAATGGACACAGCAGTAGATACTGAGACACAAATGCACACTTTCACTGTGACACCAACAGAGTGTGTACAACACACAAAGACTGTCACCATCACAAGCACGACAATTCTGAGAGTTAATCAAGAATGTACAACCACACCGCCACCAATACCCGCTCCCTACACTCAGGAACATACTACAGTCACCGGGCCTAACATAGATTCTAAACTCCATAAACAAGAACCACTGCAAACTACAGCATCTTCAAGCTGGGTGCCAACTCTTACTAGTAGCACTCCTACAAAACAATCATCAAACTGGGAACCAACTCCTACTAGCCAATCTCCTGTGAAACAATCATCATACTGGGAGCCAACTCCTACCAGTAGCTCTCCACAACTCCAGCACAAAAAGACAGAGTCAGTCATGATCTCAACAACACCTTTGAGTAATGATGGTAGCAGTAGTAGTGGTGCACTACTTACGACCACTGTCAATGAGTATTGTACCAATATTATTTATGATTGCAATGGCAGTGAGAGCAACAGGAAGAGCATTAAAAAAAAGAAAATGGTAAGAAATTATGCACATATTTTCCCACTTATACGTGAGATCATTTGTGATTATAATGTACACATACAAACATTCCACTGCATGTATCTACTAGGAATAAGAGACCAGATTCACGAGTAACACAGCTCACAAATAATCCAGCATACGGATTATCAGTTTGTCCAGCAAATCAACTCGAGGCAGAATACTATGAAGTTCCAATTAACAGCTCTAACAATGATCAAGAACTTCAAGACGAAGCCACATACCACACATACGAGGAAGTGACTATCTAAATATTTCAAATCACATGCATACTCAGCACTCAAGTTTGAGAAGATCATTATCATAATACCGTATAGCGGGAAATTTTCGCAGGTTCAAATTTTCGCGATAAAGCATGTAGGAACGCTAGTTCGTTTTTTTCGCGGTTCAAATTTTCACGTATTCTATACATCCAGCAAAGACGTACATGCGCAAGCGCTATTCGAGTTACGTGTTAAAATTTTCACGATTCTTTTTTTCGCGGTCAGATCACCACCGCGAAAATCGCGAAAATTTGAACCCTGCGAAAATTTCCCGCTATACGGTACTCAATACACATCATACACACAAAGCCCAACTATGAGAGACAGATGCTTCCACTCTACTACTCACTATCTGGGGCTCACTCAGGCTCGCCCCAATTAATCATAAGTATTCATGTACGGTACTTACTGCATAATTATATGTATTCACTAACTGCATTACATTGTCTAGACTAATACGAATACATGCAGGCGTGGAAATATTTGGTCAACATAATATGCCTTGCTACAGATCAAACAAAAAACAAACAAACAAATCATATACATATGGGTAGATAATAATACGGTTCAAACTCCCATAGTGGCTATAAAAAGACGGAAACCTGGAACACATATATACCATAAAAAGAAAGTTAACAGTAAACTACTCTCTTAGAGAAACTGCCAAAATTTGTGCTCATGTATAATCCATTCAAGCCTTTATATGGTACGCTCTTGACATATATTGTTGTTAGGCTAGGTCTTGTAGTTCAAAGCCTTATAATTGCTACAACCTGAGCAGTCAGTATTCTGAGATTTGGTCACTTGACAAGTATTATAATTACTGTACATTTCCTACATTTCCTCCATTCTGTGAATTATTCATGTTTCAGAGTTAACCAATGACCATATAATATGCCGGATTCACTCAATGATATGAGATCAATTGTATTGAAATTGCATAGTTAATTGAACGTCATATTTGTTTCATAGGCCTATGACAATTCTCATGTATAAGTTAACTATACAACATATAATGTAATGTCATAGTATAAATATTGAAGAATATATCTTGTTACCAGGATTGTACTAATTCTGCACCAGCAGATACCATTCTAGCAAACAAGGAAAAGGTGGGTAGTGTATATAGGAAAATAAAAAAATGATAGGGTTGAAATACACCATAGTGCTCAGGTTTCTTCTGCGAATACATGCACACTTGAAAATGCACGAATATAGCATAGTACTATGTGGAGCAAATAAAACTATGACTTAAAAAATGTATAGAATATAAGCATTTCCTATAAAAACACCTTGATTCCTACATACCTGTATACTGTCAGTATACTAGTGTTGCTAGCAATATTAAACGAAACTACTAATAGTATACTAGCATATATAGTTGAACAAATTTAGTTTTGAACAATATCTGATAGCATTTACAACTGTCCTCTATACAGCACTCTTATTAAGTCAACTAGTAAAATGCTCACTGACCAGACTTACAGCATAGCACTACTATTGTGTGGTGCTTGTGTTACTTTCTTGCAAGTCCAGTGCTCAAATGAAGCTCAGTTTGTGCAGCCGATAAGGGCCATAAGATGTAACCAAACCGATGACCCTTGCAAGATTACCCTCACTGTCAGCTACATGCAAACTCTCAATGCTTATTCTGTCAATGAGGATGGAAGCAGAGGAGGCAATTCAACACCTGTGGAGGTCACGGAAGATGGAGGATTTAAATCGGTGTATGAAGACGATTCCATTGATAACAAAATGATTTTCCAACCTATCGTTGGTGACGGAATATCAAGAAGAAATTTGCTCGTAATCAATGACCAGCTACCTGGCCCAATTTTGATCGGCTATAAAAACCAGCGTGTGCAAATCAATGTTATAAACGACCTCGGTAAAGAAGCTATCACTCTTCATTGGCACGGACAGCACGTAAACGGCAGCCAATTCATGGATGGAGTGCCTTTTGTTACCCAATGCCCGATTCAACCTGGTGATAGCTTCCTATACGATTTTTGGCTGTTTCCAGCCGGGACCTACTGGTATCACTCCCACCAGTATGACGAACGCAGCAATGGTATGTACGGAGCTCTAATAGTCCTAGAAACAGATGCACCGCAACCAGATGACCCTTTTGCACACGTGGTTGACGAGCCTGAAAATCACACTATAGCCTTCTTCAAGTACTTTCCAGTCAATTCTGATTCTTGGATTGAAGCACCTTTCTCTCTAGCCGATCCTACTAATTCATCAAAATCTTATGAAGCTACTACAACGTACGATGGCTCACAAACTGGTGGTGGGGATCCTCCTTTCATGGCTGGATTAATGAATTACGGAGGTTGGAGATACACACCGTCTGCTGATGACTGTCGACGTGTGGCAAACACAAGTTTGACTTTTTTCAACGTTTCTCAAGGGACAAGTTATCGATTTCGACTAATCGGTTCGCAAGTTGATTTTGCCTATCGTTTTTCGATCAGTGGTCATCGACTACGAGTGATAGCAACAGATGGTATCAACGCTACTGTTCCTTCATCTATTACCGATTATGTTGACTTTATAATTGTCCACATAGGAGAGCGATATGACTTTGTTCTCGAGGCAAATCAAACCGTGGACAACTATCTTATGGTGGCCGAGACTCTGGAAAACCCTGACGTGTTGACTAATAGGAGTTACTGCATCAAAGCTCATCGTGTCTATGGTGTTCTCCACTATAATGATGCAAGTGATACCCTCCCTGACGATTTTGATGATTCCTATGATCCTCTAGCTCGTTGCGATTCATCATCAGATCAGTGCTTTGCTTTAAACTGTCCGTTTCAAAACTATCCCAGCAACCTAAACATCCAATGCATCAGTGTCGTAGACCTACAACTGAGCAACCCTCAACCTGTGCCTTCCGATAATGTCAATCCTTCACTTTTCCTGACGTTTGGCTTTTCCAACGGCCCTTCGATAAATGGTCGTTCATTTGAGGTCCCAGATAGTCCACTACTGACTCAAGCAGATGAAACAAGTCCTAATTCCTTTTGTGTTCCAGATGATCCTATGTCACCATTCAATCCTTTAAGTAACGAAAATGTGATTAAACTTCGATGTGTTAACCATGTAAACACTGAAACTGATTCTGTCGAATTCGTATATGTTAATATTCCTAAAAAGTCTAAGGACACTTTCAAGTTCAATGAGAGTACTAGTCATCCAGTTCACCTTCACGGCCACCACTACTTTGTGTTAGATATTGGCTACCCGACCTACTACGAAAATGGATCGATCAATAGTTCAAATCCCAATATAGCATGCAATGAGAACGAATGCAATACCAGCCTAGTTTGGAGCAATAATAACACCCCACCTCCCTCACCGTGCATGGACACTGATACGTGCCCATTAAAAGACACCGTCATTGTTCCAGTTGGTGGCTATGTAAGGATTCGCTTCCCACGTAACAACTGGGGATGGTGGATCATGCATTGCCACATCGAGCCTCATCTTCTCGGAGGAATGGCACTAGTAGTGAATGAGACGTCTTTTCAAACTAACGCTGCTTCCCGACCGGCTAGTTTTCCAGTCTGTGGCAATTTCCCTCCGCTAGTTCCCATCACGCCGTCTGAAGCTGAGTTGAGAGATTTGAATAAAGAGTTGGATCAGTTTCGCGATACTACAATCGCTCTCGGTGTGATATTGGGCTTGTTTCTTATCGCACTGATTGTTGTCATCATCATCTTGATTGTGGTGTGCTGTCAGTTTAAGACTGGCTCTCATGGTGAGAGCTCCACTTCTACCACAGTGGAAGTAGAATTGAAGTAGTCGTGCCAGCTTTAAATCAAACTTTCACCACACTAAAAGCAGTACTTTACTTAGAGTTATAAATGTGTAGTTATTGAATCTTGCAAACTTTTAAAAATTGCTAACTTGTAGATATAATCATAGTAGCGTAGATGCTTCATTTAGATTTTAAAGAGCATTACTTATTGTTGAGTCTGTTCTGGCACTCAGTACTGAATAGATGTGTGTATATCATTAGCAGTCAGTTTTCATTGTACAGGCAATCATAAAGACATTGAAATTTGTGAAATATAATAATGATGGAGATACAACACTGTATTCAGTACTGTCACTATACATTGACTTAAATACAATGTAGCTAAAATTGCTTATGGACATGTTATGTAAACTTATCACAATTGTAGTATCAGCATGCATAGATAAAGACCAAAGAATAACAGTTCTTACTGGTAACCCGCTACCAATTCTGTAATTTACAGTAATAGGTAATTGGTGCTAATACTGTATAATTAACCAAAACGGCACACCAGAATTAACAGCCAAAATGTACAAACTTTAAAAGCATGTAATAAAGATTGAAATGGACTATAATATTATGGCTGCTACTGAGATAACATGAGGAGTCATTTCTATGTGAAACACAATTTAACATATCCAAACTAATACCATACAGTAAGTATACCTCAATGGAGTAGTGAAGAGAATAGCTTAAGAGTATATACATATTATATTATGGATATATAATGTATAAACACCAAACAATTACAACTCTTATACTGGTGACCCTTTACCAATTCTTAGTACAGAGTGTGATTGTCTATGTAAATACTTGGTCACAAGAGTGTATTAAGACACTCTTGCTGGTAACCATTATAAAAAGAATAAGCACATAAAACTACATACTAAACACGAGAATGGGAGGGAGAAGAGTAATCACTAATATGAACTGGTACATGTAGAGAAGCAGTAAACACAATGGAAAGGAAGACTGGTAAAATAGCCACATTTTTAGTTCCAAATGAAGATCTGCGATAATTTTGGTGACTTGCAGTACTGCAAGTCCAACCCTTAAAACACATAGAATACTACACAGTACACTACTGAACATGACTTAGAGTATTCAAGAATACAGCCCTGGAAATATTACAAAACAGGCATACTATTGATATAATTTACGGCTTGCCTCAACACATCAAACACCAAACATACTGTACATTAGATAATGGTTCAAATTCCCACAGTGGCTATAAGAGACTGGAAGTCTGGAACACATAATACATGGAAGTAGCTCAAGCTACATGTACTCTCTTGAGAACTTGAAATTCCCGTTCACAGCAATTACAAATAATTAATTTTACAAAGTGTCTCGAGACACGGTAGTCCGTATACTTTCCTATTGATTTTGTATTGCCTGTTTATAGTATCCGGATTTACCGGCACTCCAGCATGCATGCGTAGAGTCACGGTTCCATTGACTACACTATATTTAGCTTAGTATACGGACCCGGGCCTCAAGGCACTGCGTTAATTTTATGATGGTTACAAACTGAAAATCTACAAAGCATAAACTGGCATATAGGGGCATTGCATTTTGACACAAATTTATAATATGAGTTGCACAATAAAACCCACATTGCCACAAACATACACATTATTTTACAGGCATCAAGATACACATAGAGTCAGAGGCAGTAGTACCTGAAGGTAGCATCCAACTGCTGAGCTACCGTTCCGCACGCCATGTAGATGCTCTGCATGGCGGAAGGACTCCATGCCACGTTCGCTGTCCTTGTTATCTCTTTGACTTTCATGCTGACACTCTCAAAATTGGTAAAAGACAAAGTTTTTGTGACCTTTCAACGACCGCTACAGAAGACGAAGTACAAGACCGACCATGTGGTTTACGACAATAACCCCTTTGTTCCGTAATTCCTGACGTGGCGGCTTGTTTTGACATGTGACTAGCACGTGACATTGTAACCCACGTGGGTAGCTTGTTCGATTTTAACGATAATAATATTGAACTTCTACTAAAGAGCAAGTTTTTACCTGAGTAAGCACTCGGGTAGAAAAAGTATGTCTACGTTTAAAATGAGGTACGTTTACCAGCACTACAGACAGCCTATACGTTTAGCCTCGAAACCTGAAAACATTGATTTCATTCTATCACTGTATAAATATTGAAAATTTGCGGTTTCCAGTCAGAGTTTTTCTAAACCGTCAGCTCTTTTTGTACTCATGTATATTTCGTTGTGACTGTAATAATATCATGTTCATTACACTTAAAACTTGAACTATCAGTGTATTCTTGTACACCCAGCATGCCTGCTCAACAAGAAGACAAGGTGAAACTGCTCTGCTTGAAGCTGAAGCCAGATGAATCCTTGGACAAGGTAAAGCTCAGAATCCTCAAAGGACTTAAAAAGTCTGAGAAGAGAAGCTCTCAATCGTGTACCATAACTCACCCCCTACAAAACTGGAGCAATGATGTCCACTCGCTTGGAGAACTCAACTCTGATGATGTTGTAAAAGTAGTCTCAAATTCTCGATACATTGTCTTCTTGTTGAAGGACAGTCGTGTGTGCAGACTGAGATGTAGCTCAAAGGATCTGTCTGGGAAGAACATTAGCTCCAGTATCAGTGAGGCTTTGAGGAGGTCAACTGGAAGTATTCCTAGTTTTCAGGAGCTGAGCGACGCAGAATATGCCAAGCAGCTTCAAGCCCAGTTTAATTCCGAAGGCAAAGGAGGAGGTGTGTCTACTTTGCGGGGTCTTCGCTCAACTGGGGGTAAGGAGAACAAATATAGCACCAATATGAGTTTAGTGTTCATTTGTACGTACTTTAAGCTGATGGTATATTCTCAATGGATTGGGTGTGGGAATCACCGTGATTGAATTCTATGCAGCTGCCATGATATGTTTTTGTGCTCCTAATGATGAAGATGATGTTGGTGAATAGTTAAAGTTGGTGTGTTTTTTTTGTTTTTTTTTTAATACTTAGCAATTGTAGAGCATTTACGGTTGAGCATCCTGGTCTAAGTTGTCATTTTGTTACTTTTGGGCTTTAGCATGAGTTCAATATTACAGTACTTGCCTTCATCATGGTGGATTGCTTCTGTTCCTAAAGACACACCACACATGTACATGTACAGTATATCGACTTCTGTTACAAATTTTCTGATTCACTTAAGACTATAGTTACATGTATGTATAATTGCCATCTCAGCACACCACATCACTTCCTATAATTCATAAATCTATAAGTGCTCCTGTTTATAAGCAGTAGAGTCATAGTGCAAAACTGCATTTTTTTTGTTTGCCTCACCCAAGTTTTTCGATTTCAAGACTCCTAAGCGTGGTGGTTGTTTTTTTTTTATTTGTTGTTTTTTTCTAGATAAGATAGGAGGGTGCTTCCCCTCCTCAATCATAGCAATTGTAACTGTAATAATATTATAATACAATAATTACAGGTGTCAATTAGAAATAGCCATGTGACCAATAGTTTTCCCCTCCTTCAAAAAAGTTTTACATTAACCGTGCAGTAAGTGTTAACGATTAAGAAATCTGGCGTTGGTCACCAGACCGTGTCCTGTCTGAGTCTGAAAGCGACACGAGGACAACTCTAAACATGTGTTCCAAGATTCCTCTCTCTCTGTAGCTGTACATGTGTTTTCTGTGATATTCTCTCTTTCATCTTTCTTTTTTCAATCTAATCACTAGTAGTTGTGACACTGATATGCACAGCACCAGATGGCGATAGTAAAATATTGTAGCTAATCGTTGTTAACAGAAGTGTACAGTACATGCTAGGCCTATTGCTTGGTGGCTAATCTCAGAGCAACTACATACTATGTAGTAAGACTATAGGAAGTGTTAGTATTGAACCCTATGTAGCTAGACTACATGCACTACAGCCATGTTCCATGTACTGGCAACTTTTACCTCAGAAAATATAAAACTGTCCTCTTGTGGTAGTTAACCCAAAACCTGACTAACAGGCTTTACAAGCTATCAAAACAAGTGAGAAAGCATGATCAACATGTATTGTTACAATTACCAGCTAACCTGAAATTCATATTCATAGCAAAAGGTGTACTATTCATATCCAACTTTAGGGGAAGAACCTGGGAATAGCATGTAATAATTATATACACAATGTGAAATTTATGATCACAGCTTATCATGTAACAATTTGAGAGGGGAAGAACCTGGGAATGAGGTCAACATTAAAACCACAAACAAGCATAGAATCCCCTTCTCAGTACCAGCAACAACAGTCTGTAGTAGTGGACAAGAAAGAAGTTTCTTTCTCATTATGTTACATGCAGTACTTTAAAGGTGCACTATACATGACCTTGCATGCATACATGAGGCAACATTGGTTGCTTGGTTACCTTGTGTATGATATTATTTTGTGAGATTTGACTCTGGTTGCTGCAACACTATAGTTGCAAGCAGCATCTTAAGCACTGTACACCTGTAACTTGAAGTACATGAGGCAAAGCATTTGCTTGCTTGGTTATCTTGTGTGCAGTGTATATTTAGTGAAAGACAGTTGTATTCCCAGTACGGTAGTACTGGGTACACAGGAATGGCACGGATGGCCCATTAGCGCAATACAAATATCCACGCGAATAACTCTACAAAAACTGAGCGCTTAGCACTAAAAGGCTTCTAAAGCTACTATTTAGCTCTTTCTCTTTCTAATGAGCCCAAAAACATGGCCTAAAAACATCGCTAAAGTAACAAACACAAATATGCCAAACCTCCAATTTTCTCCATCTTCTTCTTATTCTTCTTATTCTTCTTCTTTTTCTATCTTGGCTCAACTTTTCTCAGAGACTATTCACTTTTAGAAGCTGATTCTTGAACGAATGAACTTGGTTTCTTCCTAGCGATTGTTTTAGGCCATGTTTTTGGGCTCATTAGAAAGGGAAAGAGCTAAATAGTAGCTTAAGAAGCCTTTTAGTGCTAGGCGCTCAGTTTTGGCAGTTATTCGCGTGAATATTTGTATTGCGCTAATGGGCCATCCATGCCATTCCTGTGTACCCAGTACTGGGAATTATAACTTATTTTACTTGCCAGCATGCTAGTGCCATGTTACTACAAGACCAAAACCACATTACTTATAAATGCAGAAAATACCACGTTTAACCACTTTTTGTGTGTGTATGTGAGAGAGAGAGACGGAATGGCTGTTAGAGTGCGTGCAGAATTCTTCCTGTATGGGCTGCATTTAGCAATCTCCTTATTGAGTCTCTCATTTTGCCCACAAAAATTCCTTACACACTCTAACAGCCATTCCATCTTGTTTGCGTTCTTTTTACGATTTAGCCATTCTGGTTACATTTCCAATGTTTTTTTTTTTACTTGTTAAATTATAATTACTACCAAAATAGCCACCTATTTATATCTAGGTAATTACACATATGTTCGCTATCTGTGCCAGCATGTAAAATATTTACAAGTACAAAAAACGTTAGAAGTGTAGTGCAAACATAGGAGAATGGCCAAATCGTAAAAAAGTGGGCAAACAAGATAGGAATGGTTGTCAGAATGAGCAAGATCATTCACCTTATGTTCATATCCCTGCTGAGCTCAATGACATTGTAGACACAGGAATGAACTCACTCAATCTGACAACCATTCGTATCTTGTTTGCCTTTTTACGATTTGGCCATTCCTATGTTTGCATTACATTTCTATAATGCTTTTTGTTCTATTTTTTTAAATAGTTGTTCACAATATCTGGGGAATTTAGTCATTAGCAGCAGAAAATTTGCCAAGAGCCTCAGTACTGTGACAATCATGCCTTTCAGACAGCTGAAACTCTGAACCCCAGCTAAAGACAACTTCCCTACAGAGAATGATATAACTTGGGGCACTGCATGCATGCTGCAATACATTCTAAATAATGCCTACTTAAATATGGAAAGGGTTATTAGGCTAGCTAAAGAATAATGCTTTATTTAGAAATATGGCCACCACATGGTGAAGGCGCTTTTCGTCTTTTATCAATGAGAGACACAAAAAACCGATGGCAAAAGCGAATGTCCCTAAAGAAACTAAGTTTGTTCATTCAAGAATCAGCTTCTAAAAGTAAATAGTGGGCTATTACAAGACGCAAAAACATTTTTAATGACTGCATTACAAAAAAAACAAGAATAATCTATAAATCCAACAACTATTTACACAATTTGTACAACTCGACTAAATGAGTTCCAAATATGAGACAAGAGTTACATTTTTCACAATAAAAATCATCAGGAATGTCATCAAGCGTTTCATCTGTACCCTTTATGTTGTACCAGGTGTTGCACCCATCACAGCATATCCATTGCGAATCAGTGGCGTATCTAGGATTTCAGTTATAGGGGTGCTGATAATGCGGGCGCAAAGCGCCCAGAAATTTTGGGGTAGCCTTGCCCACTTTTGCATCACGTAAGCAAAATTATTAATAGTTATTCATGCGATTGCAACAGAGATGGCATTGTGTTATGCAGTTTTTTTGGCTTTTTCTCCAATCTTATGTAAAATTTCACTCTTTAAAGTGAATTTAAAGTCTTATTAGCTTATTTTATCATAATTCATTGAACTGCGCTCGTCTTGAGCACTGCTTTACCTGCGATGACATCATTATTTTCTGAGCCAGGGGGGTGCTTGAGCACCTTGAGCACCATGCTGGATACGCCACTGCAAATAGGACAGTTTACTTCATATGAGTCCTTACCGTCGATGGTACATAATTGGAGTTTGTGTGTGATAGTAGAAACTCGTTCATTAGCTTTTCTTCCTTGGCCAACTTTTCTCTCTTTATTTTTCTTTTCCAATCTCTTAACATTTTTTTGCTGCTTTCTTGGCCTTTTTTCTTGTTTTTTTTGGTCATTTTCATTAGCATATCTTGTACACGTTGCTTCCGTGGGTAAATTATGAGCAGTGGAATGTAAAACCCACTTGCAGATACACAAACCAGTATAGTGTGTGTCTTGCCTTTCCGGTCAACACTCCGGTCTCATCTCCATTAAACACTTGTGTAGGCTTGGTAAACAGATCAAGCTTTCCATAGATGGCGACAAGTTTGGAGAAAAAAATCACGAATGATGTCTTCATTTAAACACAGAGCCTGGCAGTAAGATAAAAGTTGTTGTGTACGAAATGTGAGTTTGGGATGTCTGCTACAAAATGCCAAGACTGCCCAGCGGCTCCATCATGAAATGGATGCTTCTTTCCTAGCTTTACAGCAAATTGAAATGCCAATTGCGTGATGTCCTCTTTAGTAAGGCCAATGCCTATGTCTTGATAATATATTGCACTATCCAATCTTCACTGAGCACATTGTGAGGTTCAGGATGACAATCGACTGGCACTGCATGCTCCAGTGGCCCTTCTTAATGTTTCCACTGAAACATTATATAACCGAGCAGCCTCTCTCGGTCCTTTGCCATCTTTCACAACACTATCTGTAGCTGCCTACATACTCTCCTGTGACCATAATTTCCTCTCGGTGCCACCAGTGGCCATAACTTTTGACCTATAGTTAATTATTCATTTTTCAATTTGATACGACTACTCTAGATAATAAGTTAATTGTTACCATACAATCTAGCCCGCAGTTTCAGGGAGGTCTGGCTGTGAGTCTTAGCAGTCTAGCTATGGGCGGTCTTAGGCTTACAAAAATACATTCACATACAGCCTTGACCAACTACATCAAACACTAATAGACAATCAATTAGATAGTGCGAAGTGGATTGAAAAAAAGCCACACTCAGAAGTCTTACGCCCTCTGATTGGCACATGGATCTTTTGCTGCAGTGTGCCTGCGCAGCAACATTTCCCTCAAACTTTGCTGCACCACATGTACTACATATCTTAGTGCATGTGATGATCGTGGATGATTTGTTTGATCATAGTACTACTGTTTGATGGAAGTTCATGTAAATGTCTAATAATAATAGCAGCCTCTACCCTATGTTCTATTTCTGCTTTGAGTTTCTTTTTGTAATTATTGTAGCAACTAGACAAAGCTCATTTCATGATGCAACTGAGCAATAGTCAAACTAATTATGGTGCAAGCAAGAGTGAATCAATCAAGCATTTCTCAGGAAACAAGCCTCAAGTTCGGCGAGGAGGTCTGATGCACTAATATCCCTTCACATCTAAGGCTTTTTTTCTAGTTTGCTAACCATACTTTTAAAAGCGATGCTATGCCTATATAGCCTGACTATCCCTGCATCTATGCTGCAAGTTTTAAGCTTGTGCTCCAAAAATTAAGGGCTGTGGAGAAAACATTGCTCTAAAAACTGATCATCGCAATCACGACGATCGTGACTATAAGCAATTCATTGTAAACTGCAATGCCACACCTCTAGCTTCAACTTGGGTATATTACTAGTGAGTCCCTTACTGGTAGTATATAGAGTGTAAATGTCAGTAGTAATTGCTTAGCTTGCAAAAATCAAGCTAAAACTTGTCTATTTCGCAACCGCGTTTGCGCATTATATTGCACATTACGCGTTAGCAGTGAAATTATTGAATTATTAATGTGTGCTCAAAGGGAGAAGCTTTTTAGTGCCAAGTGGTCAGTTTTTGCAAAGTTACTCGCATGAATATTTGTATTGCGCTAATGGTCTATCTGTGCCATTCCTATGTACCTAGTACTACTGTACTAGAAACAAATATTTACTTATTTACAAAGTATGCTGTTAAAGCATCTCTAATTTGTTCCACATCAACATTACAAGAGGAGGGAGCTGAACTTGTATTGTGAGCATGCACTTGTGTGGTGTCAATCCACTGTCAAACAATTCACAACAAACCTCACATATTTTATGCAAGCAGATACAAGAATTGGAAGATTGTCTACACTTGCAATTTAGAAGGCATGTGTTGCAGTCAAGTTACCATTATCCAGGTACGCCTTCATCAGCCACTTTAATTAAGGGTATGCTGGATCACCAAGAATTAATGCCAAGGGGTATTTCTTTCTTGCATATTATTTCTTTCCAATCAAGAAATGCTACTCCTTCTGCTTTCTTGAAAAGTAGCAAATTGGCAAAAACACGTGCATCATGTACTCATCCTGGGCATCCAACATATATGTCAACAAAATGACCCTGATGGTTTTCAATTAGAATTGAATGCCAGCCTTTCCGAATATATTAATCTGCAGGACATTCACAAGGTGCACGTGAGTTCCATTAACCGCTCCAACGAACTAAGGAAATCTGTATCTTTGTTTAAAACCATTAATTACATGTTTAAGAACATCCATCACCAGTATGAATGTTTATAATACTTCTGGAGTAAATTATATCGAATAGACTCACAGACTTCCTTAATGATACGACTAACTGATGATTTTGATCCGCCAAATATCCAAGGCTCTTGAAATCCATGTTTGTTGCTAAATACCCTATTGCTATCCCGACCTGTTTGTTCACGGGCATATTATAGTGTCTTGACACTGAAGACTGTCATTTAATTCAGCACATAAATAATCAAACATTTGTTTCGACATACGGAAGTTCTCAGTCCAGTTGAACCAAATGCTCTTCACTACATTCTCCTACTAATAAGTGCTTCTGGGCTTTGTCCACAGCAATCTTGTACTTGAACAGAGCAAACTCTCCGGCTTGCATATGGTTCAATTTCTACACTGTTTCCTTGAACATTCGAACACTTGCTCTCTCCATCTTACCAGTTACAGACTAAAGTTACAGTTACCATGGGAGCATAATCAATCTATACGCATGCTCAGTGTGATTTATAGGTACAACAGACTTACTTTGGTTAAGATCCTGCGTTGTAGATTGAATAGAAGTAGGTGCAATAACTATTATTTTCCAATTATTTCTTGATGATGTCACAAACCGCATTGAGGCCACTTCAGCATTTACACACCACAAAATGTAAGTGGTATGCATGCAAAGAGAGCCAAAGTGCGTTAATGCACATCTAAGTGTACGTGCAAATGGGGCTATAGAGGCATCACCTTCATCACTGTGTTTATGAGTGTCGCTGGTGTCTGTGACTTACTCAGCATTTTGCTCGAAGGAGTGTTAGACAAAGATCCAGAATATTGATCCATTGGGGGAGGTTGTGATGATGTAGTTTTGGAAGTAGGAGAGGAGAACAATCTTTTCCTGCCACAAGGATAGACTTTTGGTCATAGTTACTAGCTGTGACCATAACAATGTAGCTTTATTCTTCAAAAATTGCACATTGGTTGACAAATTTGATTGGTCCATGTCATAGAAATCAAAATACAGGATAAAATAGCTTTTAGATGTGATGATTTAAATCTACTTGAAATAATGGGATTACTGACTGGGTAAGTACATATTTCAAAGATTGAATTTGAACACCAGTCCATTCTGCCAAAAGTTTCGATTACAATGCAGCAATCATCAACAAGGCTCTATGCTTTACAATGCAGTAGACACAATCCATGTTTAAAATAAAACACGGATTCTCCACCAGGGGGGGAGGGCCATTGCACTAGCCAGGTATATCTATGAAACAATTTCAACCCAGTAACTCACCTCAACATCCATTGCCCATTTTGCTGAACCGGTTTTGGTCAATACCAGGCCTCATCAGCAGCATGGTGTCACCTCCATCATGAGTATCATCGACTGAAACATAGTGTAACTGTACATCATCTAGAAATGCTGATGCCAGGCATGTGCTACTAGTGCAATGGCCCTCCCCACCTGGTGGAGAATCTGTGTTTTTTTTTTAACATGGATTGTGTCTACTGCATTGTAGCCTCGTTGATGATTACTGCATTGTAATTGAAACTTTTGGCAGAATGGACTTTAAATCTATTTCTTTGGCTGGCAATATTTAAGTCCTTATTCCCAGTACGGTAGTACTGGGTACACAGGAATGGCATGGATGGCCTATTAGCGCAATACAAATATTCACGCGAATAACTCTCCAAAAACTGAGCGCTTAGCACTAAAAGGCTTCTAAAGCTACTATTTAGCTCTTTCTCTTTCTAATGAGCCCAAAAACATGGCCTAAAAACATCGCTAAAGTAACAAACACAAATATGCCAAACCTCCAATTTTCTCCATCTTCTTCTTATTCTTCTTCTTCTTCTTCTTCTTTTTCTATCTTGGCTCAACTTTTCTCAGAGACTATTCACTTTTAGAAGCTGATTCTTGAACGGATCAACTTGGTTTCTTCCGGTACAATCGCTTTTGCCATCGGTTTTTAGCGCCTCTCATTGAGTAGCTAGATACAAGGCGAAAAGCGCCTCCTCCATATGGCCGCCATTAATTTCTACACTCATGAATAATTCATTAGCTTCTAGGAAATTCGAATTGACGACCCTTTCCACACACAAAAGTGTGCGTTTTTTGGGATTAAATGCACTGAAGTTGCCTGGAACTAATTTGTGATACCTGGTTGCTC
This sequence comes from Tethya wilhelma, assembly GCA_964030475.1. Lineage (NCBI taxonomy): Eukaryota > Metazoa > Porifera > Demospongiae > Tethyida > Tethyidae > Tethya > Tethya wilhelma. The sequence goes on along the minus strand of CAXIPT010000004.1, from coordinate 5,442,934 downwards.
TTCTTAAGAGATGAATCAGGACTTTGACTATCATAACATATAGAAAGACAAGTAAATCTTATGATACAGCTCCTGCCTCCAAATGACTGAGATGTGTGTTTCACTTCAGTATCAAGCAGGCTACACAACAAGTTGTGACTTCAAGTACCAGCTCAGCAGCCCACCACTGGCTCAGTGAGTCTGGCTTGCCAGACTACTAGCTCAGTAGCTAGCTACACACACCAACTCAAATGTAATTTTTAGAAATATGGAAAAATGAGAACAAACAAGTAAAAAAAAACATTGGAAATGTAATGAGACACAGGAATGGCTAAATCGTAAAAAGAACGCAAACAAGATGGAATGGCTGTTGAGAGTGTGTAAGGAATTCTTCCTGTGGGCAAAATGAGAGACTCAATAAGGAGATTGTTAAATGCAGCCCATACAGGAAGAATTCTGTACACACTCTCAACAGCCATTCCATCTTGTTTGCGTTCTTTTTACGATTTAGCCATTCCTGTGTCTCATTACATTTCCAATAATTTTTTTTACTTGTATATAGTTGCCTGCAACTGAAACTAAAGTTGCAAACAACATCTTGAACAGATAAAAATTCCTTCTCCAGGTCCAAGCACAGCCGGTGCCTCTGCCACGCCCACCTCCTCAGCCTACCTGGAGGAGCTGGACCGTCAGACCAGAGAGCTCTACTACCTCGGGACCATCCCCTCTCCAATATACGAGAGAGATCCAGAGTACTATCGTAGCCTCGCTAAGACCCTCGCTGAAAGGTCGGAGTCCCCTCTGTTTAACAATCCCCCTCCACCCTCGTACGAGTCCCTCACGGACACACCCACTTTTAGTTCAAGGTAAGGTAGTGGGAGGGAATCACGTGTGTTACCACGGTAACTGTATTGTTTGTCCCACATGGGTGGACTTGCTTTTAAGTGTTAAGGAATTAGGGTATTAAGATTCAAGAGGGATTCACATGTGTGTTGCCATGGCAACTGTATGATTTGAATGACCATGATGGATGTTAGGATAATGAGAAGAGATTCACATGCATGTTGCCATGGTATGTTTGTACATGTTCAACTGATTTACATGTATTTATTTTTCTCCCTCAGTGGGACACCCCCTGTAGTTAGAGGTTCATTAGCAGCAACATCGGATGATAAAACAAAGAAAGTGCCTTGGCCTGAAATGGGCACCCTAGAATGGGCAGTGTGCAAACAGGTACAGCACGTTTACTGTACGAGTGTTGCATGCGTTATAGAATCTACAAATGATCGTTGATAAACAATTTGTATAATCTGGTTGTGTTCTAGCTATATTAATGTCAAATCAGTAGCCTGCTACCTTGCAGGTTTTCTATGCTCTGCATTGTTGATTTATTACATTGACGACCTTTACCGATTTCTTGTTCTTCCTATCTGGTAAAGAGCACCAATGTAATAATATATCAATAATTGCTGGCAGCTAGCCAATGCAGTGTCCAAGCTATGATATACAACCTACCTTATACATGTGTGACACTGTCTCTTTTGACTTTTCTTCTACCTCTAGAATCCTGATGCTTCTACTTCAAGCAATCTGTTTGTCGATGTCGCTGCGTTACATTCTGAGATCTTATTGGTCACTTCCAATACCCGGCAACTCTTCAGTTGGTACAGCAGGGACAGCTCCTCCCCTCACACCTCCACACTCACCCCTCACCCCCTCACACACTCACTGGGATTATCGTCAGAGAGAGTGGCCATGCTGGAGTCTAGCGATGTCCGAGTTACCATCGTAACAGAGTCGGGAAAAGTGGCCACATTCTATGACTCTCTTCTCAGAGGTAGATCTCTATTCCTTATAAATACAAAGTTCCCATTCAGTTTGTGTATATAGAATGCCCATGCAAGCAGCTCTTGTATTCTAAATTTAAACGTATAACAATAAGCATTGAGCTGCAGTGATGTAATGTTTTGTAGCATCACAGTGGGGACATTTCTCTATGCCATGTTTCTGGAACCAGTTTTCCAGACAGGGTATGCAAAAGTGCTGTCCACAACAAACAACAAGTTTGGGATTATGAAATAGCGTGGCACAAATGTTGCTTATAATATTATTATAGACGATCTGCCACAGCTTCCACAAAATCATAGTTATATCCTCCAGCATTGTCCCCACCATGAAGCGTTACTGGAGCAGTTTTTATTGCTGGAAAAGTTTCTATGTTTTGAGGTTGAATCTAATCAAGTGTTCTCTTTGAGATCTTATAAACTACTTGGATTGCCTTTCCATGTTGTGATCTAGGTATATGGTTTCCAAAAACTTAATGCATGCAATCTTGTTTTCAACTAAATGGATGTTCTTGTTTTCAGTTTGAACCTAGCAAGGTCAGCATGCATACGCTACTTTTTTATTTACTTCTTTTTTCATGCTATTAATAATCAGTACATTGTCATGTATTTACACATTGTGAGATATTCCTAAGGGCTGTGGTATCGTGATCATGTCTGTTACAGTTGTACATACATAATGAAGCCACACTTGTAGGAGGGAGGGAGGGAGGGAGGGGGCGAGTAGTACAAACATGTGTACAGTTCAACCCATTCGAAATCTAATCACAATGTGAATTTGTGTTCATGTGTAACATCCCTCCAGTGTGGGACAATGGGGTGGAATTAGGCTAGCTATACTACAGTGTGTATATCAAAACCTAGGAATTCGTCTGGAATTGTCTATGTGAAGAGTACAACCGCATACGGTACTGTATAGCGGGAAAATTTTCACGTTTTCGTCTTGAATAGAAATTCGCGGGGAAAATTTTCGTGGATTGCGTCTCAACATTACGTGACGACCACATACCATACAAATTTTGTGAGAGAAAATTTTCGCGGAAAGCTGCCAAACCGCGAAATTCGCAAAAAATTTTCCCCCACAAAAATTTCCTGCTATGCGGTAAAATGTTGATATGGTCTACAGATTATGTGAGAAAAGTCTCATTCACAATGAAGATTATTATTTTCAGTAGCAGAGTGAAAAGTATGCAATACAATTAGACACAGATATGTACATTTGTACGCACATATAGTATACATACAATGAGCAATGTACAATGAGCGTGTGTATGGAACAATACTCATGTAACCAGTTGCACTAGAGTTAGTTGAAAATCTTGAATCGAAAATATTAACTCGTATCCTTGATCCTACTTCCAATATGGTTTCTTTCCACTATTACCGAAGGTACATTGATTGACTTTCATCCTCTCTCTCTCTAGCTCTACCTTGGTTTGTTCGAGCTCTACCTTAGCTAGCTGCAGCTCTTCCTTTGTCTTCTGGATCATCTTTATGGCCAGCTCTAGATGGTGTTTTTCATTCGACTCATGAGCCATCATATTTTCCCTCGGAAGGGCAACTGTGCAGCCTATTTCTGCGTTGTAAGAGCACAGTACCGGCTCCTTCCTACATCGTTTATAATGTGCCGTCAAGTTCTTGCGTTTGATGCCACTGGCTCCACACTGTTTTGGACACGTCAGTGGAAACTCTGGGCACTCATTTAAATGTGTCTCCACAATGAACTGATACGTGCCCTGCACATGTAGATTGCAATAGCTGCATCTATGTATGTACTGTCTTGGGTTGCACTCGTAGTCAGTACGATCTTGAAAGTCTTTTCGGTTGACTATTGACGTCATACCAGCTGTTTGCCATGTTTCGTTCTCACAATAGTTGTTGAAAGGAGTTGAATCGTGTTCACTGTCAAATCCTTCAGAAAGGAGATGTTTTTGTGCTGCTATCTCTCCCGTCCAAGCACACCCTTCTTTTGCGATTGGACCATGTGGTTTCAAATCGTAGTTACATCCTTGAGCTTTGTCACCCAAATGAAATGTTGCTGAATCAGATTCCTTTTCTGGAAGAGTTTTAATTCTTGTAGATTCAATCAAATTTTCTTCTATATCATTTATCTGACTGGCTTGCCATTCCATGTTCAAACTTGATAATGATTGCTTCAAACTTTATACTATTGCTAGGAGTTGCTTTCAACTTAGCTGGTACTGGTACTATTACATGTATGTAGCAACAATAGTATAATGTTCTTTGACTTGTCTGTAGCTTAGATGAAGTAATCTTGGTTCTGCTTCCTGTATGTAATAATTATTTCCGTCTAGACATTCATGGTATGATCAAATGAAGCCACACTTTAAGACAAAAAAACTATACAAAACGCATGTATCTTACAATTGGCACAACCCTTAATTTGTGAAAGAAACCACATGTCTATAGAAAACTAACAAATTGAGAGAGTCCTCGAATTATGTAATAGTGTACAAGATGGTACATCCTTGTTGTAAGGCTTGCTCTCCCTACCTGCGAATAATACATTTACTGTACTTGCATACTTGCTGTACACATGAAACGTCCATAAAAATAGAAGTAGAACAGAGTTACAAAAGCGATGCTATGGTCATATAGTCTAGCTATTGCTGCACTAAGACCATGGAGAAAACGAGAAGCTAAAACCAAAAATCGCGATCGCGACTAACGCGACCATGACAGACTTACAGTATGAGTGAAAAACTAGCTAGCCTAACTAAATCCCAAAAGCGATGGTATAGCCTTATTGCCTAGCTATCCCTGCAGTAATATATAAAGTACTAACCTTGTGCTCTGTAGGACTCTGGAGGAAACAAAAAGCGATGGTCGTGATCGTGACCTTTGTCGCTTTATGAGCCTATAGCGCCACACCCATTTCAAGGTTTAAGTTAGTAGTTCATATCTAAGTAGGGCAATACCTTACCTGTCTGCACAGCTAGTTCAAAGTTCACAGATACAAGCTTCCTGACAAATAAAAGTGCTGAAGTTGCACTTACGCTTGCACACGTGTATAATTTTTGTGCCCGTATTTTGGGTTCAAAGGTCATTAATTTAACCCATCCGCTAAGTGTTAATTATAGTTAAATGAAACCAGACAGTTAGTATAATTGTATGTGTTTGTGTATATCTGTGTTGCTGAAATGTTAATACCTTTGTATCATTCCATAATACTGGTCACCTTGTATCTGTCTTTGGAGCTTTCCATTTTTTTGTTTTAATTCCCTGAATGCCTTCATTGCCAACTCTAAGTAGTACCGAGTATCAGCTTGATGAGCACCCATTTTCCACCTTACTATTTTTTCTTTACATCCTATTTCCTTATACTGGCATTCTATAACTTCATGTGTACATTTAGCACGGTGACTTTTTATGTCCTTGCGCTTGATGCGCTTGATGCCCATGGTTCCACATTGATTGGGACAAACTAATGGAAACTCTTGACATTTGTCTCTGTGTTCTCCAGTAACAAATTTGTATGTTCTCTGCAACCCACAATATTTGCACGAGAAGGGTCGAAGGTTGCAATTATTCTTGAGGTGATCTTGGAGATCTTTACGCTTGACCTTTGTTACAATCACTCCATTTTTGCATCCGTGTGTGCAACGAACAAGCTCTTCCTCACATCCATTTGCTGAATCAAGATTGTTTCTCAGCGCTGAAACTTCTCCACTCCAAAGACATCCTTTCTTTTCGTTTGGACAGTTTATTTTCATCTGTTCAACCTCACTTTTCACTCCCTTGTGAATCACGTGTTGAAACTCCCTCCCACTGGTACGGCAATGAGGGCATGACTCTTGTCTACCATTCTTTTTGAACCATTGTTGAAGACAATTGGTGCAGAAATGCTGTCCACAGCACACGACTAGCCTAGGATCACACAGTGGTTTGGTACTAATGTTGCAGATGAGGCGATCAGGTACCTTATCGATGAAGTTGTAGTCATAACCTCCTGCATTAGGATACTGTACTCCCAGTGGACATCGATTCATGTTAGTTTCAAACACAATTCAGTGATTCGAAGTAGTCAGCCTTGCTTTTGGCTGAACTATCAGTGTGATAAGTTGTTTTTCTTCAATGCCCCTTAGAAAAATCCATTGGTGACATGTGACACAAGCTGAACTGTAATGAAATTCATATTAGCTCCCAGAAAACTCACTATCTCTATGGTCAGTCAGAAGAATTTGTGCAATGTTTACCAAACTACCTACTATACAGTATATTTACACTAGCCTCGTTCCTAGGCTCCTCCATCACGTGGTGCATGTGTTAAAGTCCATCTGGTTTGAGAATGCCGCGGGAAGTGAAATAATGAGATTCATAGCAATACTTTTTATATGAGGTAAAATAGCTAACTTTTGACTGGTAAGGCGTAGGAAGCTGGAAAAGCTACCAAAAGAACAGGGAGGATGAGCGCTTTCCAATGGTGCTTGAAATTTTTAAATCAGTTGGATATTTAGAAGTTATTCAATTTTTTCTACCGGCATTCTCAAACCAGATGGACTTTAGTGTTAGAATACACATGTATAAATGTACAGTTATTTGTTATACTCTTATAACATACATCATTTGCATGCTCCTATTTACCAATATTGTCCCCTTCCTCTTCCTCTAGAGGACTGTCTGGCTTTGTTATATATAGCTTTTATTTTGTTTGCTTTAGCTTCTGCCTTTGTTTTCTTGATTACCCCTTATAGCCAGCTCTAGATGATGCTTTTCATTAGATTTCATGTTCTTTTGTCATATTCTCTCTCGGGAGTGTAACTGTGCATCCAATCTCCTCATAAAGGCAATTCCTTTCGAGTGTTATGAGCTGGTATTGTGATCAACAATAATAATGGTTATTGCCATTATTAAGCTTGAATGAGTATAACACGACTTTATGTTTGTACGAAATGTTGTATAGCCTTTATTTTCTTTCTCGTGCATACTCTTATTTTGTCATGTATCATGGGATTGTATAGTCAAATAGAGTAGTGACCACTGCTTGTAGTTTATAAGATCTAGTGATATGGCCCAGGTATACATGTATTATTATGACAGTCATCATAACCGCGATGCTAATGTTGATTTTCTTTTATGCTACTTGAGGCTTTATACTTTGTCGAAGACTTTGCGCGACTGTCGCATGCGTGCACTATAAGTTGATTGATAAGTGCATTATCCAACCAAGGAGTTACTGTAGTAAACGTATACAAGTGCGAATTGCATTGGCGAAAATCATGTAATGCCTCCTACCAGTCTTGATATCATGAATCGATCAGATTCTACACCCGCTTACCTACATATCCACCTACATAGATGCTGTGCATGTTTCACATGCAGTCAATGTGCATGACATGAAACATTATTTTTTTGTTGTTCTGATTATAACTATAACCGAGTCAATGAATGTTCTACTGTACTATTTTGATAACTAACTTCAGTTAGTCCTTATTCTCTTTAATTAATCACACACGCTAATGTTAAACTCATACAAGCTATAAATACATTACTATATAATATACTAGACTATTACTGCTCAAAGTTCCAATTAAAATTTAGTTCTTTATTAATTAATTTCATTCTTCAAGCTGCAGCCTTATAACTGCACCACGAATAGTATCAGAGAAATTTCTGTATTGATTAGCTGGAACATTGTACCACTCTGTTCCTCCACCAAAATTGACGTGATAACGTGCTACGGCAGCATGAGCATTCCGTTCAGCTCTGTAGCTGTTTTGCACGTTAAAGACTTCCATAACTTCAAGTTGACGGGGATTACCAGTTTGCAAGTTAGCTCTCCGGGAATCACCACTCCGTGTTGATCTACCAACCTTGTAAAGGGTTCCTGGTGTTCTGTTTGGATTATTCTCACGAATGATGTATACTACTTCACCAACATCATTATTCATACTACAGCGAGCACCGCTACATATGTGTACATCCACTGAGAGGAGGATGGCTAGTACATTGAGCAAGAAAAACTTTACGTCCATCTTGAATGTTGACAAAATCGAATATATCAAACTCTTAGCTCGAAATATCTTAGTCTTAGTATCTTATCTTAAAATATCTTCTCTTTTAGTTGATGTGTTTAAGTATATGCACGTATACTAGTGACTGACTAATGAAAACTGCCATACCTTATATGACTGTGAATATACATTAGATTGTTGTATTATATACACAATACACATGCAGCTAACAATGAAATGATTTAGGAAAGTTTCTCAATTTGACGGAGTACTACAGATTATATAACGATACACACATATGGCATTATTATCACTCCATTTTACATAAGTTGTACTCTATTAAATACCCCAAAGTGCAAATGGGGTTATCAGAAAATTTGATGTTATGCACTTGTACTACATTATAAGTATATGTTTGATCAACTGATTATATAGCTATACTCAACAGTTACTACATGTGATCCAAGATTTATTATACGCCATGGCACCAAACTTGAGCTACGATTTGCAGTGGATTGGAATTATCAACGTGTGTGTTGTGCCTTCCAGTCAAGTTGATCTTCTGTTTCTGTTCCCTTTGACCAATTTTATTTTATTGTAAATTTTGAAGAAGTTGGATTCGAATTAAAGCATATTATTTGATCGTTCGGTCATAAAAATAGCATTTATTAGTGTGAGCACATCAATGGCTCAATCCATGAGTGGCAAAGGTCATAGACATTCCATGATTAACGAAAGAGCACAATTATTACTAAATGTTCAGTTATGCAATTCTGTTATTAATTATATGATCAAAAATATGTACAACCATTATGCACAAAATGAACCATTAGTATTCCTGGACCATTTTGTATTTTATGCCGCATTTTTTTGCAATTTAAGTCGTAAGTCTTGAGCTCATGCAGATATCATAGTACCATAATTAACTAAATTAATAGCCTTTCAGCTGAATATCAGAACTAAGACATTACAATTTTCTAGCTGAGATCATAACACTAGAAGTGTCTGTGTTGAAAGTGGTACTAGTCATGCAGCTACTTCAATGAAGTCATTTATTAATTAAAAAAAACTATTGATAAAAACTTTCACGGATGGAGCGTGATCTGCAAAACCCACGAAAGCTAACCCCAGCGAAACTTTCCCGCTATAATTATGGTAATCTTTCATCAGTGCAAAGTTTTGAATAAATGCGACAGAAACTTTTATAGTAATGCGTTTAAAATTTTGTAAGTCTAGCGTCTGCTCATACCAAATATAATGCAAAACTTTAAAATTCACTGTTTTAAATTCATGCAACATTGAATGAATGGGTTTTGTCAGTATAAACCTAAGGTAATCCCTTATATTTACAATTTGTGTAATGGGAATAATTTGTATAACACAGCAAATTTGCCGGTATAGTACCTTCAATTGAGTCATGTATTTATCATATTATTAAGCCTCGGCGCGTGCGTAGCACGTGCAGAGGGTTACGGTAGTCGTTTTGTCTGTCTGTCTGTCTGTCTGTTCAATCGAAATCTCAAGAAAGACAGTTCTAGCTACAAAAGCGATAGTACTTACGTTCATAAATGTGAATGATCTTGTAGAATTACATTTTTTGCTGTCCAAAACACTATAGTTCCTGAGATTTGAGGCTTTTATGCTTCTTTTAGCGCTTAGCTTCGAGGCCACACCTACTGATTTAGTGTGCGTTATTTAGAATCAGAGCAATGCTCACTGCCACAACGATTTACTGCTGAGGCTGCTGCTGCTGTTGCTGCTGCTGTTAGTCACTGTCAGTGTTCTTTGGATATACAGACAGGAATTAGCCTTGCCAATGCATGATTATACTCAGTGCAATGCTACTTATGCTCTTGGAAAGACAAACAAAGGTTGGCTTGCTTTCTGCATGTATACATTTTTTAGTCTGCCTGTGGCTGACTCAGGTCAATGACTTAGTAGTGAGAGTCTCAGGTCAGCTCCTGGCTACAGGCTAGAATTTGAGGTTGGTTGGATGATCAGGTCATACATTCATGTTGTGCATCATGCTAGCTGTCAGTTGCGGATTGCGCCGAGGCTTATGCACCTTGGTGCCTTCATTTTAAGTGTAACATAGTTTGGGAAATTTTCATCATAAATAGCAAAAATTCAACAGTTCTAAAAATAAATGCTATGTTGAGTACGTACTATGATCAAGGGTTTTATAAAGAAAATTGTGATAATTATAGCGATAAATGATGCATAGATCAAGGTAAACCTGTAGGTTGGTAAAGTGACCTTCTAATGCACATGTGTACATATGCTATACATGAAATTCATTTTCTTTCCCTCTCCAGAAACCCCTGAGAGTGGTACCCCCTCCCTGGTACAGTCCCTGACTCACTCGGCCCAGGAGTTCCCTCAGCTAGAGGGAGATAGGATCACACAGCTCTCAGTGTCCAACTTCATCACCACAGCAGTGACTGAGAGGGGAAGGGTCTTTTGGTGGTAGGTTAAAATTACATTTTTACATATATGATTGCATGAATGCAATATAGAGAAGAAATATTCGTAGTGCCTTTACTGACACAGCACAGCACTCATGACAAGTGCTTGTGGCTCAGTTTGTAGCCTTGTTCCTCTCCGGAAAAATGGATGTGGATTCACAGAAAGGAAGCCTGAGAACGAGGCTGCTCAGTTTGCATTGCAAATAGAATAGAACATTATGATCAGACTATCAGCAGACTTGCCAACTTAGTACCAGTACTGTATATACCTATAGCCTCATTCCCAGGTTCTGCCCTTTGATCTTTCTTACCGTTAGTGTATGGTCAAAGGAGAGAGCCTGGTACGAGGGTAGTATATATACCACTGTGAAGGTGTAGATCTGTGCAAACTATACTAATTTATTTTTCTTCTTCTCATGCACTACAGGGGTCTCTGTCCTCAACTCAAGAGCCAACCTTCCGAGAGGTCATCTAGCGACGACCCCACCTCCACCCCTCACACCTCCACACACTCACGCTCCACACCCTCACGCTCCTCCAAGGGCACCATCACCGACGGGTGCCTCGTGAGACTCAAAAACGGTCCTCCGTGTGGTCCAAACGCCATCGTCTACTCCCGAACTCCCAATGGACCGAGAGTTGGACAATCGGTCAACATCATTGAACACAGCCAGCTGGACCCTAAGACTTCCATTATGGTCAAGGTGTTTAGCGATGTCCGTCAGGGAGGTGGGGAGGAAAGAAAGAGGATGCCGAGGAAAGGGGGTGCTGCGCAACCTAGAACCATTGATTTTACTCCAAGGATGGTCCAAGAGCTGGAAGAAATTTCCTCGAGGTATGATGCTCTTGAGATATGGAAGCTGTCCGATGTCGTGTTCTTGGACGATTCTCCTGCCATCCTGGGTCGCGTTGTTACTGTCGATCAACACCAGACTATCGTCGATATCTCTTGTTCTTCGTCCGAAACTGGCACCCTCTCCAGCACCAGTAGTGCCAAGAGCACGCTCAAGGTCTTCAAAGCTTCCGATCTCGAGTTATGTATCGAAAATCCCAACACTGGTACTCCGATAAAATCAGAGTGCGGTAGCGTTTCGAGCATCACTTCGTCCCAAATGATGAGCACCTCGCAACACGTAGCAGGAGTGGTACAACACAGACCTGTCTGCATTCTTTCTCAAAAATCGCTTCAATCGAACGAAATAAGAACACTCAATGCTAGCCCTAGTTCAACGATCACTGGCTATACACCTCTCTGTGTTCACGCAACGGACGAAGGGCCTCATCTCATTGTGGAGAGAATTTCAGACGGTCGAGCGTTTGTGATTTGTTCCGGTCACTCCAGCTCTGGTGCTTTTATAAGTACCTCCTTCGTAGCTCTCAGTACGAAGGATTCGAAGCGCAACCGATGCACCATTGAAGAGGAGAGTGCACTAGCTAAGGAGTGTGGATTAGTGAGTGTGGAAGGAGAAGACGGTTTGAGCAGTGGATGCTTTAGCTCAGAAGATGATCGCTGTGTTGCTGCTAAGATTGAAAGAAAAGGAAAAGGGAGAGCGAAAACAATGGCAGGTCAAAAACGAAAGTCACTTCAAAGCGATGAAGATGTGACATGTGAACCTAGAACTTTGCCATCTCCTCTCAGTCAGCACATCACTAATCCCTCTTTCATCCGATGCTACAATTCACAAATTTTGCTCCTTCGTGATGTACATGGTTTTGTCCGCCCCCTGGCTAATGGTCTCAGTCTAAAACCTTCCTCAGCTCTTCACATGCAGAAGCCACACCTCCATTTGATGCAGCCATACAACTGTGTCCTTTCTCGGCAGTATGCTGTCGGCAAGGATCGAGAATCACATGTTCTTGTGATGGTTTTAGGTACGTACATCGTCAAAATGTTGTACTATTGCATGTACAAACTTTGTTAGTCAGAATGTTTGAGAGCATAGTACTCAGTGTTACGTACGTAACACAATTAAATATGAATTAAAAATTAATACATGTTATCTGTTAACTTAAATATTCCATACATTATGAATGTTAATAATTGTAACCATCTCATCTTGTTTACGTGTAGTGTTTACAGTACACACTGTATCTGTCGAATATTGGCTCTTTTAGTTGTCTTCATGCTGTGCATTATTTAGAATAATTTTATGTACACACACACACACACACACACACACACACACATAATTATATCAATATAGTTCCCAAACCAAGATACCTCATGCCTGCCGTCCAGAGTGGAAATGTTTCCAAAGTCAACTCCATCCTCTCTTCCCTGAAGCTCACTTTATCTTCCAAATCCTCCGACACCCAGAGCAGCCAAAGTCAGCCACACACTGATGGGCATACCCCCTTTGAACCTACCAGCAAGAAAGCTAAACTGGACAACAAGGAGAGCCATGAAGAGACATCTTTGGTCCAAGATGAAAAGGAAGCGTCAAGTTTAGATCGTGAAAGGAAAGAAGAGAAGAGATCTATTATTCTAAGCCCTCAAGATGATTTATCTGAGTCTAAAAATTCGTCCAAATCACTCAATCCACCTTCATCGTCTTCTGGTCATGACAAAGAACAAAAACAGGAGAGCAGTGATGAAACTGAGTCTGAACCAGCACCCAAGAGGGTCAAGTTTACAGAACCTGAAAAACTAGTAGTTCTTGAAACGAGTTTGACATCTGTTAAAAGTGACCTGAATAACTCGTCGCGGAGTGCTGGTAGCGATCCTGCATCACTCAAGACTTTATCTCCATCTTCGTTGGCTGGCTTGGATTTCGACTCTGAGATGCAAGTTGTTGAAGATTCAACGGACCACACTGTTCGCTCCAAACTGGATCTTAAAACTGATCTCACAGGTTTCGACGATAACACCAACCGGCTTCAACTGGCTTCCTTGCCTCCCGGTGTTCTCCACGAGGTGACGGGGGACAACTCCAACATTCTCCACGTCTGTTGTCAGCTCGAGGTGGCTGCGGAGACCACCAAAGGTATGTGTATATGTGGCAGTCACAGTTGTACCATAGTTAGAGTTCATTTCAAAAGCATCTCCTAAAGTCGATCTGGTTTGAGAATGCCGCCAGAAGTGAATTAATAAGATTCATAACCATACTTTTTCTATGGGACAAAATAGCTAATTTTGATTGGTAAGGCGTGGGAGGCTGAAAAAGCAACCAAAAGGACGGGAAGATCAAGCGCTTTCCAATGGTGCTTGAAATTTTGAAATCGGTTGGATATTTAGAAAGTTATTCAAGTTTTTTTACCGGCATTCTCAAACCAGATGGACTTCAGTTTACATTGGCCGTGTACACTCTCTAACCACTAGCTGATACACTATACCTAGGGTGTATAAGTTTATACACCGTACATGTAATGTATGGACTATGGCTTTACGTGCAGTGGTACAAGCCATTTGTATTATAGGTTTTAGTATAACCATACCCAATAAAAACCTAAAGTACAACTGGTACATAGAAAATGAACATTTTTCCGTTTTAAATTAAATGGTTATTAATGCTAAGTGGTTCATTAATTTCAGTTTAAATTTTGCTGAATCAATGTGTTATAGAATAATAGAGCTACTAGCTGACCAGGTTTGTTAGCCTGGAGATAGCTGTCCATTATAGGGAGATATAGCAGCAAACTCAAAAAAAAATTTAATATTCCAATTTCTACCTGTGACTGCCGCGTGTGCGTAACCACTAAATTGTTCGTGAAGATTATACCATTTGAATTTCCGTGTGACTTCATGTTAGCTAGCTGTTGTATAAATTTACGGGTAGCCAGAAAATGGGCAGACACAAGTAGGTTGTTTTCATGGGAACTACATTGTTTGATAGTCACATTTCCTACTCATTTCAATCGTTAATGGTGATTGTATATTATTATTAAGCTTGTATAAAAATTAATGTAATTCTACTTCCATATCAATTAGTCTACTTTTACACAACTACGTACATAATATAAATGAACAATATAATTATGTGTACTAAAAATTTCATAATCGTAAGCAAAGGTGATAAAATACTTATACAGCTTGTCTAAATTTTACTAGATACACTGTTCATAAATCCGTATGGTTGTCCACAAAACAATTGATCTTAGGCACGATACACTTCATAAACCTTATTGGTCATTGGAGCAGGTATAGTCCCTCTAGTACCGGGTCCAAATTCTACTTCGTCGTCCACCACAATAGAGCCTCCGTGTTCGTCCAGCAACCTCCAGCTGCCATCCAGGACGTGAAAAGAAGCTGCGCCCTTTGGTGTGTTCATGGGAAAGGCGTCTGTGATAGTCCCGCTGCCGATGTAGTTCTTCGACTCTCCATCATAATTGGTACCCTCGAAAATAATAATCCCATCATTGTTGAATCCTTTGATAGACAGCACTGGTTGAGCATTTTTGTCAATATCTTCGTATTCGTAGCTTGTCACCACTTGAGACGACTTGCCGTCGGGGACCTGGAGATTTTTTTCCGGATACAAGTAGTAGATGGAGTCCAGTTCACTTTTTGGGTGGAGTTTGACCTTGGTGAAATTGTGGTGCGGTACTTCATCTTCGATCACATGAAAGCTTTCTTGTACTTCTCCCCAAAGGAAGACGGAGCTAACAGGAGCAGGTCCTTCTGGTGCTGTCATGGTGCTAGTAAATCCAGGTGTAATCTCAGCTGGCCTCCCTGAGTGCTCTTTGTTTAGTCTTCTTGTCGTATTTTAATTCTCAGTGTTGCTGTTGAAACTTACAGCTCCCTTTATATACTGTAGCAATGCCTTGATTCTTGAGTCTGTATATAATTTAGTTTTAAATGTAACAGTTATGTTACAGTGTGTATATATGTAAATCTGGTGGCGGCATATCACAGAACCCTGACTGACTTAAACCCACAATTCCAGACAAACAGATTAGGCTTTAATTATGTATGTAATCTTTAACTGGATAGAGAGAGCTAATAAGTTGTTTTCATGTGAAATGAGGAAGTGTAGGAACAGATTTTGATGTGTTGTGAATTCCAATGCCAAACGCTGTGTGTCTGAGTGTTCTGGAAAGTTTCTGAGAGAATTCTTAGTAGACTATCTTCATGGGAGGCCTTCTAAACAAATTTGAAGGGTTTTATTTTATGTGTATAGTTGACAGCTAGTACTAACATGTACATAGTTGGGACGTGACATGATATAGAGTCATCCTGGCTGCCATTTAGTTGTGTTCAGTGGAACTAATTTAGCACCCTGACCTCTTTTTCCTTGTAAATTCACCCACTCTGATGATCTCACACACCACACATTCAGAGGAGGTTCAACATGGTTGACCCTTGCTTGACCTTTCATAATTAAAGTCCTCCCCACACACCTATNCCTAAAGTACAACTGGTACATAGAAAATGAACATTTTTCCGTTTTAAATTAAATGGTTATTAATGCTAAGTGGTTCATTAATTTCAGTTTAAATTTTGCTGAATCAATGTGTTATAGAATAATAGAGCTACTAGCTGACCAGGTTTGTTAGCCTGGAGATAGCTGTCCATTATAGGGAGATATAGCAGCAAACTCAAAAAAAAATTTAATATTCCAATTTCTACCTGTGACTGCCGCGTGTGCGTAACCACTAAATTGTTCGTGAAGATTATACCATTTGAATTTCCGTGTGACTTCATGTTAGCTAGCTGTTGTATAAATTTACGGGTAGCCAGAAAATGGGCAGACACAAGTAGGTTGTTTTCATGGGAACTACATTGTTTGATAGTCACATTTCCTACTCATTTCAATCGTTAATGGTGATTGTATATTATTATTAAGCTTGTATAAAAATTAATGTAATTCTACTTCCATATCAATTAGTCTACTTTTACACAACTACGTACATAATATAAATGAACAATATAATTATGTGTACTAAAAATTTCATAATCGTAAGCAAAGGTGATAAAATACTTATACAGCTTGTCTAAATTTTACTAGATACACTGTTCATAAATCCGTATGGTTGTCCACAAAACAATTGATCTTAGGCACGATACACTTCATAAACCTTATTGGTCATTGGAGCAGGTATAGTCCCTCTAGTACCGGGTCCAAATTCTACTTCGTCGTCCACCACAATAGAGCCTCCGTGTTCGTCCAGCAACCTCCAGCTGCCATCCAGGACGTGAAAAGAAGCTGCGCCCTTTGGTGTGTTCATGGGAAAGGCGTCTGTGATAGTCCCGCTGCCGATGTAGTTCTTCGACTCTCCATCATAATTGGTACCCTCGAAAATAATAATCCCATCATTGTTGAATCCTTTGATAGACAGCACTGGTTGAGCATTTTTGTCAATATCTTCGTATTCGTAGCTTGTCACCACTTGAGACGACTTGCCGTCGGGGACCTGGAGATTTTTTTCCGGATACAAGTAGTAGATGGAGTCCAGTTCACTTTTTGGGTGGAGTTTGACCTTGGTGAAATTGTGGTGCGGTACTTCATCTTCGATCACATGAAAGCTTTCTTGTACTTCTCCCCAAAGGAAGACGGAGCTAACAGGAGCAGGTCCTTCTGGTGCTGTCATGGTGCTAGTAAATCCAGGTGTAATCTCAGCTGGCCTCCCTGAGTGCTCTTTGTTTAGTCTTCTTGTCGTATTTTAATTCTCAGTGTTGCTGTTGAAACTTACAGCTCCCTTTATATACTGTAGCAATGCCTTGATTCTTGAGTCTGTATATAATTTAGTTTTAAATGTAACAGTTATGTTACAGTGTGTATATATGTAAATCTGGTGGCGGCATATCACAGAACCCTGACTGACTTAAACCCACAATTCCAGACAAACAGATTAGGCTTTAATTATGTATGTAATCTTTAACTGGATAGAGAGAGCTAATAAGTTGTTTTCATGTGAAATGAGGAAGTGTAGGAACAGATTTTGATGTGTTGTGAATTCCAATGCCAAACGCTGTGTGTCTGAGTGTTCTGGAAAGTTTCTGAGAGAATTCTTAGTAGACTATCTTCATGGGAGGCCTTCTAAACAAATTTGAAGGGTTTTATTTTATGTGTATAGTTGACAGCTAGTACTAACATGTACATAGTTGGGACGTGACATGATATAGAGTCATCCTGGCTGCCATTTAGTTGTGTTCAGTGGAACTAATTTAGCACCCTGACCTCTTTTTCCTTGTAAATTCACCCACTCTGATGATCTCACACACCACACATTCAGAGGAGGTTCAACATGGTTGACCCTTGCTTGACCTTTCATAATTAAAGTCCTCCCCACACACCTATAACACACATAATATGTATGTCTATATCCATGCTGAAATGTACATGTATATATAGTCACAATGACACACAGATACTTCATTCTTTTAACACTATACCTTGTGCAATTTAATTTTAAGTGCTTACTTGTTTGTGATGTTAAACACGTGATAAGTTTTGCTAGCTAGGCCTTCCACAAGTTTAAGAATTAAACGCAGGAGAACAAGGCCTGGGAACGAGCCTCAAGCTAATAATATCTCTGACTAGTTGTTGTTCCATGACTGATTAAAGTAACTTGTGGTTGTTGTTACTATAAAAGATCTTTAGATTATTCTTCCCTGTTTACTTTTCTCTGAAATTCATGCATACATACATGTACACACATTCACAAACAGATGCAAGTCAATCTCCTCAGAAACTCCCGTCCTATCTCCGATCGAGCACCACAACCACCAAGGAGAAGAGCTTTGAAGAGAAGAGACACGAGTATCTCCTCATCCACGGGGACGACCTGCGGAGGAACTCACAGGAGGGGGGAGGAGTTGGTGGGAGTGGCAGTGGTGGGATGAACGAGAGGAGAATGAAGATCTTAGACATGCTTCTTGCGTGTGAGAGAATTAGGCCTGCCGTTATCAAACTGGTGAGTGTTGTATGCAAGGGTATTTTAGTTACATAGTTTGATGCTTGTATAGGTGAGTGTGACTTAGCTTGCACACAATGAACATGGTTCAAATTGACAGTCAACCAGCTGAATGGCTGGCAACTAAATTGTATTGCATATTGCACCCGTGATTTCAATCTAGAAAATAATTTATCAATACAGTACTGCACATGATTATATCGCAATGCCCATACGTCAAGTAATGCATGACATAATGTACTGTTGCAAATGACTGTGATTATACATACACACATTATTGACCAATACAAACAATTATTACAATTTACTCAATAGACCTCACTAACTGCCTTAGTAATCCTAAAAATGAGGCTGTCATTTCTCAAATAATTCTCCTTCAGTTCACCATGGCTTACAAATGCCGACGAACCTCTCCCGATATCACACGCACTCTTCCCAAACACTCGACCACTATCATCCCTATTCCCGGTAAACGGTATCACCTTTGTCCGATGGTGATCGTTCCCCATCTGGCTACACAACTGGACCGTGATGCTCCCTCGAAACGGCCACTCCAACTCATCGTCGTACTCTCCTTTCATGAGATGCACGTAGAGTGACAGGTAGCTTCCTTGTCCCGATCCGTGACCTTTTGGTGCCACGTCCAGACAGAACTTGTAGCCTTGGTGATGAGTGTAAAACGGAGGGGAGATCCAGTTTCTACCTATCCGTTTCAAGTAGTGATAGTTCTCCAGTGTGAACTGAACCGGCCCGTCTGTTGTTGGTCCGTGGGCACGCAAGGACTGTTTCAAGGTCAGCATGTCCCGTTGGAGTTGTTCGGTGTGCTCTTGGGATCTCTTCAGTTGGGATTTCAACAATCTGTTTTCCGTCTGTAGGTGTAGAATTGATGTCAAGAGTTTGTTGTTACTAGCAGCAAGCATGGATGTGTGCGTGATTAAGTTTTCTTCGAGGTGTTTCCTCATTTCTTTTCTGTTCAGTTTCTTTTCACATCCAGCTGCGAAATAAATACAACCAAGTTCAACATAGTCACATCCCTCAAGCTGACTTTCAGCTCTAGAGTAGTTTCGGTTCAAATGTTTTTCAAGCTGTCCTAGCTCTCCGATCCACTCACAGCCTCTCCCTTTGTTTGAGCAAGAAACTTTAAACCCGTACAACGATTGCTGTAGACCTTTGTTGGGGAACTCAGTAAAGTCTTTCTGGTTGCAAGTTGGACACTGTGTGTAATCTTGTTTGATTTGGTCGATACATTCCTTACAGTAGCTCTTTCCACAACAAGTGACTTGGTGAGGTTCTCGAAGGATCTGGAGACAGATGGGACAGTCTGTTTGGATCTCTTGAGGTTTTTCTATGAATTGGCAGTCGAATCCACTCGACATCGGTAGAGCATCTCTCTCCATTTCTGTAGTAATCTTCTCCCAACCGATAGCCATGATTGATGTATTGTTTTGAAAATACAAACTGTCAAGTTTCAAATTATCTATTTTGTATCTAAACTTGAATGGTAGAAAGTCCAAGAGTATAGTGAGTCTTTTTAAGTCACTGGTTTTGCTTCCTTTCTTGTCCACACTGAGTTGGCTATTGTAGGTGAGCATCAAATAGAATTTGTACTCTGGGTACAAGGTCAGAGTGTAATATACATGTAACTTCCTGTCTGACCACACACTGTATGCAAACCTACAGTGCACACCATTGAGGTCACTAATAGGCCACGTACTAAGCTATTCTTGTCTCAAGAATGTCGGTGCATGTTATCCTTGTAAACAGTCGAACCGCCAACGTACGCATTTAATTTTTAGACCGGAAGTTGACCACACCCCTATGAATATTTGTCAGTTTCTGAAGTAGTCTTGCCGTGTTTTCTACAGACGATATCTTCTAACCTTCTGCGATGATCTCCTTGAAGCTTGCACCACCAAGTTTTACTACTCTTGTAGTAATAAAATACATTTTGTACAGAACAATGGCGGCAAAATTGTCTTCAGCAGCAGCCTTACAACATACCAACTAAAGTGAAACTAAATTTAATTAGCTGTGTTTTCACCGTCCGAACAGCAGTTCGCAGGTGTTCAGGAAATTGATAATCCACAAACTGATAGAGTAATGGTAATGCTAACAAATTATGTAATAAAATTTTTGTTCCCATATTTTCCATGACAGATACAAGACATTGAAAACTGACAAAAATCAATCCATATAGCTCTGGAAGCACATGAAAAAGCATGATGTACATTGATACAAATAAATAATACATGTATTTGAAAAACAATAGTAATATTCTTGCCAGGTTGATACGAATAATACTGTCATAGTAATAATAATAAAACTGTGATACAATTTGAAGGGTATAGTGCTCTTTAATTAGAATCTGTACACTATTTTTGTTAAATCTTGAGTATTTCAAGTTGTGTGTCGTTGCCAACATGAATTTTAGTATTCTGGATGTTAGTGCTGAATTACAAACATATCTAGAGCACAAAAACCTTGAGAATTGCATGGTTTACAGAGATATAACCAGCAATATTCGCCCAAATATGCATCTCTGGTTCTCTCTAAATACATATGGGAACAAAAAAGTCTTGGCTTGTAATACAACTATTATGTCCGTTTTACTGTATGCAAGCTTCTTACCTGCTGATATTCCTGCGAACTGCTGTTCGGACGCACTTTGTAGGGAAGGTTCAAAAGACAGCACTCGAACGTACCAGCTTGAAACGAACACTGTGTTACATCCGTGTCACTTGCAAATACGGGACTTGTGCCATTCTGATCAGGAGGCGTTGCTCTTTACTTCATGCAGCACACTTCCGCAAAATACGTAAGAAGTTGACACAGAAAAAAGCTCAAAAATGGAGTTAAATTTTTGAGCTCCAAAAATAGTATAGGGTGTGCAATATGAAAAATCAACTTTTGACTTTTGAACAATTAATTCATGCAACATGTAGAGTAGGTTGGTACTTAAACCAGCGCATCTTTAATTCCTGATCTCTGTTGCTGAAGTTAAAAAAAACCCGTAAGTTTCATAATTGCATTGTCAGCAATTTTTACCGCTAAAATAGCAATTATTTGCCATTTTTGCTTACATGCAAGACAGAAGGGAACCCCGATACATTGCGTTAGTAGAGGAGGGCCTTACCAATTCTCTGATAGAGTTGAAACAAACCTCTGTTATTGGTAACCATCTGGCTGATTCTGTTGAAAGTAGTTAAAGTACCAAAAATTTAGAAGTCATTTGTTGTAGGTTGCAATATGAAAAATCACTATCGACTTTTGAACAATTAATTCATGCAACATGTAGAGTAGGTTGGTACTTTAACCAGCGCACCTTCAATTCCTGATCTCTGTTGCTGAAGTTAAAGAAAACCGTAAGTTTCATATTGCATTGTCAGCAAAAATTTACGCATTTTTTACCGCTATAATCGCAATTTGCCATTTTTGCTTACATTCAAGAGAGAAGGGAATCCCTATACATTGCATTAGTTAGAGGAGGGCCTTGCCAATTCTCTGATAGAGTTGAAACAAGCCTCTGTTATTGGTAACCATCTGGCTGATTCGGTTGAAAGTAGTTAGTACCAAGAATTCAGAAGTCATTTGTTGATAGGAGACAACGGAGTTTGAAGGTGCGCTGGTTTAAGTTTCAACCTACTGTACATATTGCATGAATTAGTTGTTCAAAAGTCGAATGTTGATTTTTCATGTTGCACACCCTAAAGATAGATTTAGACGATGACGTAATGCAATTCACGTCCGAAATTAACCTTGTACTACTACCATACGTACTTCCGGTGATGGGCGGTTCGACTGTAAACCAGGCTTATTAAGCCTCGGCGCGTGCGTAGCACGTGCAGAGGGTTACGGTAGTCGTTATGTCTGTCTGTCCCATCGAAATCTCAAGAAAGACAGCTCTAGCGACAAAATTGATGGTACTTACGTTCATAACTCTGAATGATCTTGTAAAAATATATTTTTTGCTGTCCAAAACACTGTAGTTCAGCTTCTTGAGTTTTGAGGCTTTTGTGCTTGCTTAGCTTCGAGGCCACGCCTACTAATTTGGTGTGCGTTATCTAGAATTTGTGTTGCTGAGCCCGGTGCAATGCTGCATGGCTCTTTGCATGCATGGCTGTCTGCATGGCTATCTGCTTTCTATGTAAGCATATAGGGCATGCAAAGACTTTACACAAGCTAGATCATTATAGCTAATGCATCAGTGGTCACAGTACTAGGCTCTTACTCAGTGAGGCCCAGCTCATGCAGTGCTAGACTTTGCAGCAGCTGAGTATTCCAATGCATGTACATAACCGTAGCAGAGCTCATCTGGTTTATAGTCTGTGACATATGCTGCTTCACCACAGTCGTGTTAGTTATGCCGGCCACTAGATGCATCATAGCCTGTAGTTTTTTTACACTGTGTATGCATGTAAGTGTGCTAGCTAGTTGAGTGCGCCGAGGCTTATGCACCATCGGTGCCTTCATTTATTCATGTATTGCTAAACTTAGGGAAGCAAAAAGCTTCCAAACAGGGAAGGCCTGCATGATGCCTGGTTTACAAAACTACACACATTCAGTTTTGTTCTCACTAGTACTGTTTCCAACTAAACTGTACACCAGAAATTGGTAGCTGACAACTAGCTGAATAACGTACAATTTTGGTCCAAATGGAGACTGTAGGGAAACTTGAAGGGTAGCACATATAGTTGCACAGTTTGTGTACTGATTCAGTATAATATCTTGTGTTGGTTGATTGTACACTATACCTATTCTTTTTACACACATACACAATATGCTATAGCTGTGTAGCAAAAACAGTAGTGGGAATACTCCCTTCATGGCTGCCATCCTACAAAGAAACTTTGCCTCGGCTCTCAAGATCCTTAACTTTGTCGAACAGACACCCACCACCACCACTACATCGACCAATAAAGATCTCTTCAAGGCGGCCATTTCTTCTCCTTCTTCGTACGGAATCTCACCAATCCAGGCCATCTTTGTCAGTCTCTCCCCCTACTACGATGCAATGGCGCTCTCTCTCCATATATCCCACATTCCTGTCAACACCACGGCCCAGCAGCTCCTCAAGTTGTTCCAGGTTCGATATCCTTCTGTCTACAAAGTGGAAATTTTCAAGAAGAGGAGCAGCGAGGAAAATGATTCCAGTGAAGAGGAGGGAAGTAGCTCTGATGAAGCTTGGTCATTGATGGAGAGGATGAACCAACAGAACGATGAATTTGTTATGTCATTGTCTTCCAGACGAAACTATCCTCATGTCACGAGACTAGGTATTGATGGTTTTGTTTGAACTCTCTTCTCTCTCTCTCTCTCTCTCTCTCTCTCTCTCTCTCTCTCTCTCTCTCTCTCTCTCTCTCTCTCTCTCTCTAATGTGATTAGTTATATCGTAAATTGGGAAAATTTAGGTTTTTGCCACTATCATGAGTGACAAAAATCAAAACAAGTAAAAAATTTCTCAATGTATGCTATACGTATGTATTAGTATAATACATATGATTGTTTTGTTGTTAACTAATCACCTCTATACAGTTAGTTTGTTCAGTGGATCAATGCTATCATATATACACTTTTCAAAAATTTTAGTGCCGATTATCTGAGGAAACTTTTGTATGTATGTTCAGGTCGCAACAGACGTCCAAGATCAGCTCACCGTGGTGCTAGGTTCTATGGCAGCACAAGTAGTGGGTCTTCTCTCCCTCAACGTGGCATCATCTACTTCTCCGATGTGCTCCAGCTGAGAGCAGCTGCCAAGGAGATGCAAGACTTTAGAATTGTGTCCACCATGTCTTCCAACACTGCATTCGGGCAAACACAGACTATAGAGTACCTTCGGTAAGAACAAGTGGAATGATAGTTTTCCAAGCTCTCCTTTTGATCTTTCACTCAAAGGGGATATAGCCTGCATAAATAATAGGCTACTTCACAGTAGCACTTAGACACCTGAATTTGGTAGTGTAGATGTCTTTTCTGTCAATTCAGCCAGGCACAGGTGTATTGAGTAGAGTTATACCTTAACATGCCACAAGTAAGACAATTTAGTAAAGTGATAGTCTTATAGTTAGCCTCATTCTTAGGCTCTCTCCTATGACCATTCATTCGAAGGCAAATACGGTGAGCCTATAGGAAATGGGCTACTTTTATAGCAGTACTTAATTGTTGTTATTCCAAAGGGATCTTCCTAATTTTCCCCTTTATCTAGAAAACTGTAGAAACATTTTGTCTGTTTGTTTATTTGTATGTTGTTTGCTTCTTTGTTTATTTCTCTGTTTGTCTGTCTCTCAGTGCATAAGTGTGTTTCGTTGTGTTATTGGCTTGATATTAATAATTGTTTGTTTGTTTGTTTGTTTGTTTGTTTGTTTGTTTTGTAGGCTTCATCTTGGTGGTGACCCCCTGGACAGCGATGATGAGTTGGATGTCCCTGATAGACACTCCCGTCACGGTGCCCACTATATCGACGAGATCACAGGATCTCTGGCCGGTGTGAGTGGTCCCTACGTCACTCCGAGAGCAGTATCAGTGAGGAAAGGGATAAAGAAACAAAGTGGAAGATCACAGTCTTCCAATGAGAAGGTATTGAGGATATTCCTGAAAATTTAAAACTGTATATTGTAGCAAAAAGATCTAGATTGCAGTAGCCTGCCTTATAACTAGGCTTAGCAATAGGGAAGGTTATAGTTTTATGGGGACTAGAATTCCTGGGCACAATACAGATATACTCAATTCATGTCACTGATAGCTGATAGTGTATCCTCTATAATTCACTCTGTTGTAGACTGCAAGCTGTGTGGTGCAATAGGATAATAATGTTAATGTAGAAGTTTTGAGAAAAGCTACTCTATAACTACATACACACACACACTCAACACACACACACACACACACACACACACACACACACACACACATTGTATGGCACTTTTTATGTACCTTAGCAGTTGTAATGCTTTATTGTTTGCAAGATACACATGTACACTGTTTATGTAAGTACAACTTCTAAGTACTGGATTCACATATGCCTGCAGCATGAATAACGTTAACTGTGTATAATAACCTTTTGTGATAAACTATTCAGCATTAAGTACGAATAACCAAATCCAACCACAAAGTCATGTGATTCAGCTGTCCACAGCTTTAGTTGTTTTGAGCCAATCAGTGTGTCTTAATAAGAGTTTCAAGAATATTATTATTATAATCTTTGTAAACTATATAGTCAGCTGTTTGTAATAAGAACTTGTGTATAAAAAAATGGCTGATTTTGAAGAGTCAACATGTAGAACAAACATAGGAGGAGAACTCGACAACAACTCAGATCCACCCACCGGAGAAAATATGAAGGAATTCTTATGCCCTATATGCCATCAGATCTTGAACAAGCCACACCTCACTGGATGCTGTGGTAATCATTTCTGTGAAAAGTGCATAACAAAAATCAAAGCAGCCAACCAACCCTGCCCAGTCTGCAAAGAAGCCATTCCTGTTTCCATGTTGGATAAAAGAAAAGAACGAGACCTCTCAACTCTAACTGTGCCATGCAGTGCTAAAGATAGTGGGTGCCCCTGGGTGGGAGAATTGGGACAACTGAAGAGCCACACAGAAGAGAAGTGTGAGTTCACTCAGGTGGAGTGTCGTTGGAAATGTGGAGAGAAGTTTCAGAGAAGGCATAGTGTTGATCATGAGGAGAGCTCTTGCCCTAAACGGCCGTGGTACATGAGCTTTGAGGGATCTGAAGTAAGAGAGATAGCAAAGAAAGTAGAGCAGCTTGAAAAGAAGAACAGTGAACTAGAGAAAAGGAACAACCAACTAGAGAACAGGAATATTGAAATAGAAAATAGGAACAGTGAAATAGCTACACAAGTTGAGATGCTTCAATCAAGTAATAGGCAGTTAGCAAGACAGGTTGATATGCTTAAAGCTAGTGAGCAAAGGTTTGAATTACTAGATTCAAGCTTTACAGAAAAGCTTGATATGGCTTCAAGTGAGTTTAAAATGCAAGTATCGAACCTACAGAGTGACCTCGAAACAGTCACTGCTGAGAATCAAAAGCTTAAACTTAAGATTGATAGCCTGTCGTACGAAGTTGCCAAGAAGGATACTGATCTGCAGAGTTCACAGGCTTCTTCTCCTGTGAGTATTGTAGATGAATCATCTGGCAGCCTGTGTGTTGAGTTGTCTATTTGTCCCTTTGAAACAAAGATGAAAAGGTTTTCTTCACGGAAGGCTGTCAGCGGATCTTGGACTAGTCCACCATTTTACTCACACGAAAATGGCTATAAAATGTGTATCATTGTCTATGCTAATGGTGCACCTGAAGTAAGAGGTGAACATATGTCAGTGTATGTGTATCTCATGAGTGGTGAATTTGACGATGATCTGAAATGGCCTTTTGTGGGTAAAGTAAGTGTTACTCTTCGCAACCAACTAGCCAATACCAGTCACGAGAGGCCTGTAGAGTTCAAAGGTGATACAGATGCTTCAAGTCGTGTTCCAGCTAATGGTGGTCGAAGCAAGAAGGGTCTGGGATTTGCTGATTATATTCCAATTGATGATCTTTATCATGATGGCTCAGGTGTGCAGTACCTAAAAGACGACTGTCTAGTGTTTGATATATCTGTTGAAGTACATGCATCTGAGCCTTGGATAAAGTTGCCGAAGCCTCTTGGCAAACTGTTCAGAGTATCTTCATAACAGTTAGGACAGCCAGCAAATTTTATTGTTGTACACTCGGACTTTGAGCTCAATAAACATTGTTTTTAGGTGGTGGTTTTGTTTTTGTTTTTCTACTAGTGTGTGTAAGTTGTTCTTTGTTTTTGCTGAGTTTTTGTTGTTGTTGCTGTTTTTATTTATTTATTTTTTTTCATTATTATTATTTCCATTTCTGATGTACAATCGAACCGATACAACCGAAGTCTTTCAAATTCTAGTCAAATGCTCTTATCACTGAGTTATCCACTGGCATTGGAGCAGAGAATAAAAAGGACACTAGTTGTGTAGTCTTGATCATCTACTTAATAAGGGAATATGTGTATATATGCATCTTTTGTGTGTCTTGGTGTAGTAGCTAGTGCTTTTGCTAGAACAGCTATTTACTTGGATACACACACTGTTTATGCAACTAAACTTCTATAGGTATACAGGATTCACAGTATACCCAGCATGAATAATGTTAACTTCTTTCACTGTGTGTATACCATCATAATGATTGTGTGATAAAGTATTCTGTATAATACTGATATGATTAATCCAAACAACCACAAAGTCATGTGATTCATTTGTCCAAAGCTTTAGCAGATTTGAGGCGGTCTGTGTGCAATGTGTTTTAATATATGAGTTGCAAATTATTAGAATCTTTAGTAAACCGGCCCATAGTCAGCTGTATGCAAAAAGGAACTTGTGTACAGTATTTTAAAAAATGGCTGATTCTGAAGAGCCAACAGGTGGAACAATCATAGGAGGAGAACTTGACAACAATGAAAATCCACCCACCAAAAACGATATGAAGGATTACCAGTGCCTCATGTGCCATCAGATCCTAACTAAGCCTCATCTCTCTGGATGTAACTGTAGCAGCTATTTCTGTGAACAATGTGTGACCACTGCCAAAGCTACCAACCAACCCTGTCCAATCTGCAATGAAACCATCCCTGCATCTGTGTTAAATAAGAGAAAAGAACGTGAGCTGTTAGCTCTAACTGTACCATGCAGTGCTAAAGATAGTGGGTGTTCTTGGATGGGAGAATTGGGACAACTAAAGAGCCACACAGAAAATGAGTGTGAGTTCACTCAAGTGGAGTGTCGTTGGAAATGTGGAGAAAAGTTTCAGAGAAGACACAGTGTTGGTCATGAGGAGAGCTCTTGCCCTAAACGGCCATGGTACATGAGCTTTGAGGGATCTGAAGCAAGAGAGATAGCAAAGAAAGTAGAGCAGCTCGAAAAGAAGAACAATGAACTAGAAAGCAGAAACAATGAACTAGCTACACAAGTTGAGATGCTTAGTGGTCAGCTAACTGCCCAAGTTACAAATAATGAAAAAAGGTTAGAGTCACTGCATTTGAGCTTCACAGCAAAGATTGATGCGGCTTCAAGTGAGTTTAAAATGCAAGTATCAAATCTAAAGAGTGACCTTGAAACAGTCACTGCTGAGAATCAAAAGCTTAGGCTTAAGATAAATAGTTTGTCATACGAAGTCACCAATAAGGATATTGATGTGCCAAGTCCACAGGCTTCTTCTCCTGTAAGTATTGTAGATGAATCATCTGGCAGCCTGTCTGTTGAGTTGTCTATTTGTCCCTTGCAAATAAAGATGAAACGATTTTCTTCACGGAAGGCTGTCAGCGGATCTTGGACTAGTCAACCATTTTACTCACACGAAAACGGCTACAAAATGTGTATCATTGTCTATGCTAATGGTGCACCTGAAGTAAGAGGTGAACATATGTCAGTGTATGTTTATCTCGTGAGTGGCGAATTTGACGATAATCTAAAATGGCCTTTTATGGGTAAAGTGAGTATTACTCTTCGCAACCAACTAGCCAATACCAGCCACTATGAGAGACCTGTAGAGTTCAAAGGTGATACAAATGCTTCAAGTCGTGTTCCAGCTAATGGTGGTCGAAGCAAAAAGGGTCTGGGATTTGCTGATTATATTCCGATTGATGATCTCTACAATGATGGCTTGGGAGTGCAGTACCTGAAGGATGACTGTCTAGTCTTTAACATATCTGTAGAAGTCTCCTCAAGTTTGCTTGAAAGACTGTTTAGAAAACTTTCGTAACAGTTAGTGATTTTATATTGTCATACACTTGCACTTATCAGTTTTAGCTGGTTTTTTTTTCTAGTAGCGTAGCATAATTATACAAAGTTGTTGTTTTTTTTGTTGTTGTTTTTATTTTATTTCTGTGTCTTGTTTACAATTCTTCTTGTGTGTTGAATGGAGCCTGGTACTGAAGCTATTTAGATGGTTACAATTAGTAAACAATTGAGTCAATAACAAATTTAATACTCCCATGTATTTATAATTATTACAATATCATGTAGCGTGTATATCATACACAGAAACATTTTGTGGATCTTCATTAAATTTGGTAACATTAATTTTTATTACTCTCTCTTCCTCCCAGTTTTCCAGCCCATCTCTAGCCAATGAGCTCCTAAGCAAGCTCCTCTCCTATGATGAGTTAGCCACAGCCAAAGACAATGCCAGGGAAACCGCTCTAGCTTCCATTGTGCACAACACAAAATGTCTTTCAGCTTTGAACGAATTTCAACATGGCAGTGAAAACCATCACTCAGTATCACCGCCTTCGGTAGAAGTACCCACACCATCAAACGCTCAAGGTTTGTTTGTTCCTTCATCCGTTGGCGAGAGACCTCAGGCCCAGGTTGTGACTCAGCCTCAGGAGAGAGAGGCTAACCGTCTTGTACCACCGTCCAGACTGCCTCTAATGCCTTACCTTTCTCTCTCGGATTACATTGATAATCTATCTTCGCAGCTAGTTTCAGGGACATACTCACACTCCAATGCTCTTGCAGAGTACAATGCTACAATACCTACCCTCTCCCCCACTCTGGAGTCAGTCCTATCATCGATGCCCGAATCGGAGAAAGGTAGCACTGTTGCTTCGGTTCCTGAAGCTGTGAAGAGCCTTGAAAAAAGTGCATCGTCAGAAGTGAACTCTCCGTGCCAAATGTCCGAGAGTAGTCCTTCTGAAATGATCGTGTCCGACACTTTAGATGTCGAGATCGGTACGTCTGAAGCAACTTTACCTTCCAGCTTAACTTGTACTCTAGCTCCTACGACATGCCTCCTTGACTCTAGCACTGATAGTCGTACAGGTAGTTCAAAGACAACAGATGTTGTATCACTAACTCCTTTGTCGTCGTCATCCAATCTGCCTCTGGATGCCGGTCGCGATGGTGACAGTGCCTCATTTATCGTATCGGTATCACGAGGGTCAAATTCTAGAACTCACGATTCTAGTCAAGACACGTCTGTCTCTTCCTTGTCCTCCGTGTTTGAACCTTCACCTCTGGAAAATCCATCAACCTCTCACGACTCCACTGCACGAAATGACATCAATTTGCTTGAAGCTCTGGTGACCCATTGGCCTTCGATAGTCTCCACTGTGTTGGGGTTCTATCCTACTTGCATACATCTTTCAGGCACTCCATCGTCTTCTAAAGAGCCTGTGTCAACTTCCTACCAGTTTTCATCCGTGCACATGGTCGACAGTTTTGTGACCTCTTTCGTACTTCACTGTGACGATTCACTCATTGATAAGCTCTGTTGTACCATCACTGAACGCATGAACATGGCACTAGCAAAGTCAGAAGACCCTGAAGAAAATGTAAACTTGTCCATTTTGGTCAAAGAAATTGACTACAGTAGTGTATCTACCGATCTCAATGAACATAACGTGGCTCTACTTGTTGGGAAGAGGTTTTTGAATGCCGTGGTGAGGGTACTGGCTCTAGAGCACAGCAGGATGAAGAACAACCTTCTTGAGCTTCATCAACTGAGACAGGCTAATGCTGGTCAGTTTGTTGGTCTGTTTGTTTGTTTGTTTGTTTTGTTTGTATGTTTTGTCTCCATGTTTGTTTGTTTATTTGTCAGTCTGTATGTTTGTTTGTTTGATTGTGCATGTGTGTGTATGTAACTGACATTTATATTTTGCGGTTCTTGTCAGTTTACCATTACATGATATTAATAATAATCCTATGCCCACAATACTACAATAGCTAACTTTTTGAACAAGTTAATGTTAGCTTAAGTCTTAAACAAGATGAACAAGCACACTCTCTCACTTTATTCTCTACAGGCAATCGAACACCCACAACTGGTGTGGGAAGCAGGATGGGTGCACAGGGTGGTCTACTTGAAGGAGGAGGCTCTGTCCTCAACCGTTCTTCTCCTGGTGTCTCCAGTAGAGAGGCCACACAGTCACCCTCCTCTTCATCTCCAGTGAAGAAACACATCTTAAAGACTCTGCAGTAAGTTGAAAGAACTTTTATCTTTGAATGTTTATGTGTTTCCAAGAAGGTTTTATCTTCTACCGTGGAATGTTTCTTTTGTTTTTATTTCTTCCTATTTCGTATTCTCCTTAGAAACATTCTGAATCAGTTTTCGTGGCTAGCCATCCATACTCTAGCTCAGGCAGCCGACGCATCTAGTGCACCTGTCCGATGTGGTATTTCCAAGCCGATGGGTGCCAGCTCTGTCCTGCCCGAGTATCAGAATGCCAGGGTGCCTAGGGTGACCACATATCACGGGATGACCCGGGTCCATGGGGAAAATCCCCGAGAGAGTTTGGCAATGAATTTTCACACAAGAAGAGCCTGTCATAGAATGGAGGAGGAGAGAATTGGGGAGCATGCTATCAGGTGGGTCATGGTTGTCAATGTATGTAGATAATAGCCTCCTCATTCCCAGGCTCTCTCCCTGTACTGTGAACGCTGAAGAATAGGAAGGAGAGAGCCTGGTATGTGAAATCACGTGTTTGATGTAGCGTGTAGAAAAATCAGTATGATAAAACGTACAAACTCTCTATGGGTAACGTCTTTCTCACCAGGCTCTGTCCATTCCTATTTTTCAGCATTCACAGTACAGGAGGAATGAGGCTATATAAATTATAGTGGTATGGTGTGTGTGCTTGCTTACCATGACGATCAAAGTGTTTGGAAAGAAAGTTTTTTTGTTTGTTTTTTGTTTTTTGTTTTTTTTTCCAAATCAGAGAAAGTTTTGGTACTCATCTGGAATCGAACCTAAGCCCTGCTGGTTGCTAGTCAGGCACTCTTACTACTAAGCCACTGTGTGCCCGTAGCTTCAGAGCAAAAGATATCCATAATTTGCTTTTAGCCAACCCAACTGTTTAGTATACAACATGGTCAGACAACTTAATGACAGTATAGAAGTTATTCGTATTTCACACTGACTGTTCTACAATTCAACAGCAGTTATACTTCATCTCTCTCTCTCTCTCTCTCTCTCTCTCTCTCTCTCTCTCTCTCTCTCTCTC
>CAXIPT010000004.1:5305793-5410731 GCA_964030475.1 Tethya wilhelma | reverse complement strand
CTCTCTCTCACACACACACACACACACACACACACACACACACACACACACACACACACACACAGCTCTCTTCCTCAAGGTGGCATTATCCTCAAACCTTGTGCCAAGGAGACTCTTCAGAGCAAGGCTGGTGGGTCTCTCCTTCAGAGTGAGCAGGAGGATTCTGACCAGGACTTGTCAGATCAAGACTTCATTGGAGTTGGGGATGAGAGTACGTGGGTTTTGAAGTACATGAATAGTTTCAAAGTTTTTTCAAAGTGTTTTTTTTTTTTTTATTGCTATTAATTTTATGATGAAAATGAGTATCAAGAAATGTAGTTTCCTTGGTTTCAATCGTTGTGTCATAGTTCTGTGTCAAAGAAGAATAACATGTTTTGTGTCATTACATTTGAAATGACGGTACAATTACTGTATGCCTATTATCTGATTCAATTATATGTAAGATGTAAGATGTAAGATGTAAGATGTAAGATGTAAGATGTAAGATGTAAGATGTAAGATGTAAGATATAAGCTTTGCACTAATCTGACCTAGCTCTCCTATTCCATACGTACGCCATCCAGGGAACAGTCTCATTGAAGGTCCCTCGACAACTGGTGCTCTACAGATTAACATCAACTCCACGGCCACCTTTGACCAAGCCATCAACGCCACCCATCCAGCCATCTCTGACCTCTTCCTAGACCTCGATACAACCAGCTCCGACGACAACGAAGATGTTGATTTTCCTCCTCTCATTCTTACCAGCCAGCAGATGATGGATGCCACAAACAGGGAGGAGTCGCTCGAAGATATCTACCCCTTTGCTTGGGCACTGGACGGACGTAGGTTTGGAGAGGGAGGCGGGAACAGGAATAATCAGCCCAACCCCTCTCATGATTATTCAATAGTAAGTTAAAGGTAGTACTAGAAATTAAAAAAAATACCCAAGAATGAACTTACTAATGATCAAAAAAATTTTTCTATATTGTGTATTTATATAACATCTTCGTGGCTAACAGATTTTTCTGTATTGTGTATTTATACAACATTTTGTGGCTAGTATGGCAAAGCAAGTCATACTTTTGACTCAGCACCTCCAACCCTTGATAGAGTAATTCCCCCTTCCCTTTATCCTATAATATAAATACACTGTACACTTATAAATAAATTATTAATAGTACAGCTATAGGCATTGTTACTTTTTTCATAACTAATTTTTTTTTCATTATGTGTAGTTTATGAACCCAACTCATGAAGCTACTGTGCCCATCAGTAGTATCCCCAGCATCAGATTTGGAGCTGGGTTCCTGGCCAGGACTTTTTCAAGGTTCGTCAAGGACCTTGTGGACATCGTCCTAACTCTGTGTGACAGCAAATCACCCAGTGTAAGTTGAACTGCCTTGAATATCATATAGCGGGAAAGTTTCACAAGGTTTAACTTTTGCGTTTTTTGCGGATTGCGATCCATCAGCGAAAGTTTTTGTTCGAGAAATTAGCTGTGGCGGATATGCATATGGACTTGCACAGCTCATCCACAAAAGTTAAAACACAAAAAATGTTTGACAGAGACGTCGGCGAAAGTTTGACAGCACGAAACTTTCCCACTTACGGTATTTGATGTCATCATTTAGTAAGATTGTTGAGAATTTGGTTACAATAATGTGTAGCTGACATCACACCTCACCCACTTATACCCCCACATCCTCACACCCTCACACACACAGCCCCACCTAGTTCTCCCTCCATCTCTGACCAAACAACTTCTAGAGTCATCCGTGCTCACCCTGGAGAGGACATGGTGTTGGGTGACAGAGGTTTTAGACAGTGCAGAGAGAAAACTGCAACAAGGACAACATTTTGATGCCAAGGTTAGCAGTGCATGGACAGTACAATTCCGATAAAGCTCTATATATTTGTGGCACAATATTTTTGTGAATTGATTGTAGTGATACTGTCAGAATGGGTGAGAACTGCATCTTCCCGAGCTCTTAGCTTATGTTGAAGGGTATTTATGTTTAATTGTTGTTGCCATGAATTGTTTTATTTAGACCTTTATTTTTCCTCTACGAAAAGTTAAGAAGTTGTGCGTAATAAAAATTATAGATATTACATGTAAATCACTTTATATCTGTACATATCTAATACACTCATACACACACACACAACTCACAGCGCCATGTAGTGTCACTGAGGAGTGGATCTGGCCGCTACACCTCCAGTAGCCATCCCTATCGGGGGGGAAGCAGAGGCTCCAAGAGCTTCGTGGGCTCAACTCCAGGTGAATACCTCACTTATCTCTTGAGAAGCCATGCCCAAGAAGACCAAGACTGCCTCCCTGTACTAGATCTTTATGGGTAGGTGCAATGAACTGCTAGAATGTGCAGAAATTTTAGTTACCATAGAATGTGAAGTTTTTGCCACTGAAAGTTGTTTAATTTGTTTAACTTGTTTAATTTCATGTGTTTATTTTTCACGATATGGGCCAATTTGGTATAGATAGCCATATTATATTATTTTAAATTTTAATTTCGCTACTCACTAGTGGTTTTGACTGTAAAATTTCCAAAATCTCTACTGGTGCTTAATTTAGTTTTTTCCAATAATCCATACATTGTAGTCTGCAGGACTATAATCTTAGTCCACCAGAGTATTATTATTATGACAGGTAATTGTAACTTGACGATGCTTCTACATCTTTCTCCAGGTATGAGCACGTTGTCTACATCCTGGACAGTTTGATCTACACTCTCACGAAATGGCCCAAGATTGCCACTGATGCACTCATCAATGCTGACTCGGCAGTTCCAATGATGACATCATCACTGACCAATGAAATTCCTCTGCAAAACGAAGGTAGTGACACAAGTAATTTGAACTCTGAACTTAAGACTCACAAATCAGATGAAAATACGTCAGAAATGGATTCTGAAGATGTCCCACAGGCTGACTCCCGACAACTTGAAATGCGATCTAAATTTTTCTCGAGAACTGATTCTGTTATCGTAACACCGGACATCAGTGAACTTGAAATTCAAAAATCCAATTCCCAATTTTTCAGTTCCACTAGTGCTTCTGGCGTTCCATTCGAAGGCTCCGAATATTTCACCCCCTCGAAAGTTTGGGGTTCGCAAAATTTCTCTCAACCTGTTAAAGAAGCCTATCCTTTAGCTCAACAACCTCACTTGTTGAATCCAAACGCAAGAAAACATCGCTTGTTTAGCACCACTCAGGAGGGTTCAAAGAGCAGTGGAAGTAGAGATGAGAAGGCATTACATCATAGGTAAGAATATCAACATTCACTGCATGCCTTATGTTGTAACTATGCTATGAAAAGTTTTTGTCTTTTACTGCAATAATGCTAGAATAATTATAGTATAGCTTGTGTAGTTACTGCATGTTAGTCTGGAAATTTGTACCTGTTACTATTTCCACAATTTTGAATATCCCTTTTTTGTATTTTGTATGTGGTAAAAGGATTATTTAATTTAGTATTATTGAAAAACACACCACAACGAGATGGGTCACTAATGTTGTTATCCAGGCATTCATGTCGAGCAATTTAAACTTTTAAACCTTCCCATTCCACATTCACACACACACATGTATTCATATGAACCCAGTGGTCCGATCACTCTAAGCTGGTCGGCTGCTCAAGCTCAGAAGAGGTGGCATGCTTGTATCGGTGTCTTCTCTCACATCTTCCTGGCTGAAGGCCCGGGAAATGAACGCTCAAACTTCCTCAACGCTCGAGCTGGATTTGCAAGCAGAATGACCAGGTACATACATGCAGTTATGACCTTATCAATGATCTTGTATGGTTATTGTATGCGTGTGGTGAAATAATTATATGGATGAGTTTTTGACTTGTCACAAGCGCAAAATACATAGATCCAAATCTATTTATATGAAACTCTCTATAATACAGTGTAGGTGTTGCTTGTTTAGCCCAGGCATTTTCTCATGGCATCTCTTTGCATTTGTGTTTATGATAATCTTTACCAACTGGCTTGTTTTTTGCACGAAAAAAAATGTCAAAACCAGAGCAACACAAGTGCAGAGATAAGACCTCGATATATCCATGAAGGCTATGTTTATATATAATTATTGTAACAATGATCTTAATGTGCATGAGGCTCAACTAATTAGTACACTATATATGTCGCTATTAATATATGTATCTCCAAATTTGTCCATTTTTAGGTTTCGCCATCAAGTGAACCAGCTCTACGATGCCACAACTCTCTCCTCCCGGGAGTGGTCTGGAGCTGTTGCTTCCTCCGCTTTCTCTGTCAGAGTCAGGCGTGATCACCTCATGCAAGATGCTCTGGAGCTGTTTCAACAGGTCAGTGATATGTTTCTGTTATAGTGGCTCGGGAATATCTAAATATCCTGGCTTTTAAATAGTAATATTGTGATACATATTATATTATATTAAATTTCATAAGAATAAACATGGGAAAGAGTTATTTACTATTGGCAACTGTTGACCCAAAATTAATTCGGGAGACAATTTTGACAATCCACCAAATTTTATTCACACCAATATTTTGGGCTATACGGTATATGCCTGTAACATTCTGAATATTCCTTTTCCCACTAGATGACCCGGTTTCACTATACCAGTATTCGTGTCAAGTTTGACGGGGAAGATGGTTCAGGGCCGGGGGTCAACAGGGGATTCTTCACCTCCCTTGCCAACGATGTGAAATCTACCGACAAGGGGAAATTCCCTATTAGCACTCTTGGTGTGCTGTTCAGCGAACCAGGTAGAATGAATTTCACACACATACACACACTCACATACTCACTCACCCACACACACACACACACACACACACACACACACACACACACACACACACACACACACACACACACACACACACACACACACANCACACACACACACACACACACACACACACACACAGGAAAGCAGCCAGAACAGACTGGTTTCTACGCTCCCTGTCCATTCCTTCCAGCTGTCCCCAGCTCCACAAAGAATAACAGCATAATGGTAAATTTTCAATACTCTCACACACAGTTTGCTTTTGTTTTTGCTATTAAGATTAGTACATGTATAGGTGTGCCTGAGCAGGTACTAGTTTGGAATTGCTTACATTGTACAAATTATTTGTAAGATATAGGACTGATCATTTTCACCTATATTCCATTCTGTAAAACTAAGAATTCATCTCTTTTCTGTTTGTGCAGTTTCAGAGAAAGAGTACGTTCGTGGCCATTGGTAGGTTCTTTGGTCTCTGCTTGTGGTTCCATTACACCATCCCTTTCATGGTGTGTAGACATGTGGCCAAGTATCTGCTAGGGAGGTATGTAAGAGCTTGAATAATTCAATGATTGTCATGGTAACAGGCTGGATTACATCACTATGATGTAATGAGTGTCACAGATACAAATGTACATGGTTATGATAAGAACAGCCCTTCAACTATTCCTTTGTTCTTACATTATACATTAAAGTACCACACTTTCTCTCTCTCTCTCTCTCTCTCTCTCTCTCTCTCTCTCTCTCTCTCTCTCTCTCTCTCTCTCTCGCTCGATCTCTTATTGTTTTGATCAAACCCATTACATCACAATGACATCATGCACCCTCTCAGAGACCTGGCCTGGCATGACCTTGCCTTCTACAATGCTGATCTCTACGAAGGCCTCAGGCAGATGATGCTCGATGCAGAGGAAGGAAAGAAGGACAACGATGAGTTTGTGGCCACATACTGCTGCTACTTTGAGGTATTAAATACATACAGTATTATAGTCATGAAAATATAAACTAGGGATGTAAAATTTGGTTTAGTTTTGGGCAACCTTTATGTACCTTGACACGTCCCTCCTCATTGTCCTCTCATCCACACACCCTCTCTATAGGCTCCTTTACCAGGTCACGATATTGAACCGGTCTTAATCGAACTCATTCCTGGAGGGTCAAAGGTCGCTGTTACACCACAGAGGGTTCATGAATATGTGAGGTAGGTAGATTTTTTATTTGTTTGTTTGTAACAAGGTTTCTCTCGTAGACATCCCATTAAGCTAGGGATATGAACATTAGGTCTACACACAGAAAAGAACTCTTCACTCAATCTGACCACCATTCCTAGAAATGAGATTATGTGTTTGTCGATTGTTACTCTAAATATAATGTTTCATCGTGACACTGTGTGTGTCATGCATGCTGTGTTTGAATAAATGGTTCATTTTCAATTTGTATGATTGTATTCTCTTATTCTATAGGTTGTATGCCATGTTCCTGATGGTTGGATGTGTAAAGGAAGAACTCCAAGCCATGAAAGAAGGACTCAATGACGTCATTCCTCAAGAACTACTGACCGGACTCACAGCAGAGGTACAGAGATCACTATCACATTTGCACTGTTTGCAATCCTCATTTAACGGAATTTTTAGTGTGCTACCGTTTTCACTTGCCATAATATTATACGTCCAGCTAATGCTAAAGGTTGAATCCCACGCAAATTTATTATCACTTAACACGGACTGAAATGGTTCTAGGAGTATAGAATCATTTTGTGTGGGATACCATGCACCAATCTGTTTATAAAATTGCCCACAACCAATGTGATATTACTTTACGTAAGGTGTACTGTTAGTAAATTTCTGCTAGAGTTGCCTTTCTGTATGAAAAATTTACTCATCATAAACTCCTTGTCATAAGTACTTTATTTTTAATGCTCAAAAGTTTGTTTCACTTGTTCTCGCAGGACTTTCAGTTGTTGTTATCTGGAGGATCAGCGGACATCACCCTATCTCATCTCAAATCAGTCATCAGATTCAACCACACCCACAGCAGCTCAATCGTGGTGTGTGACAGATTTGAAAAGTACGTGAAAAAATACATCCGGTCTCTATATTTTTACTAGAGCACTATTGGCAGTTCTATGTTGGTTTAGGGATATAATTCTCTTTTTATATCCTCTTTCCCCGGCTTCCTCTCATATTAATTTTCTTCCAAAACTAAGTCACAGCTAGGTTGTATCCATGATTAAAAAGGCTGAAACAAAGCTTGTTAACCACATATTCAGTGCACATTTTCATATGCACTGTCATGGTGGTGCTCTTCATTTAGAATAATATTGTATGTAGTGATGACTATACTTTATATGTACCAAGCTTCATTGTTACTGCTCGTTTGTGATGCTCTTTGTTTAGAATGTTCTGGCGTGTGGTGAGTCACATGTCCAACTCTCAGAGACAACAGCTGCTCTACTTTGCAACAGGAAGTTCGACTCTTCCAGCTTCTACTGATACACACAACAGAGAGTCAGGTACACATATGCACATAAGCATGCATGCATGCATGTACCAATGCATAGGAACAAAAAATGGATCAGTTGCATAGAGGCTGTCCTAAAAAAAGGAGTACGTCCCAGCACTGTGATAACCAAGTGGTTGCCTAATTATTTTTTCCTGAAATTATGCAGTTGTAATGGTCTCCCTCCCTCTCTACACACACACACACACACACACACACACACACATACACACACAGCTGTATCTATCACCATCGATGTCATTGGTAGCAGTGACACAGACTCTCTCCCTGTGGCCTCCACTTGCAGCCAGAGAGTGTCCATTCCCCTCTACCCCTCCTACCACATCATGAAGAAGAAACTACTACAAGCAGTTCAATGTCAGGCCTATGGTCTAGGATAAACAGTTTTTATAATGATGAGATTGTGTTAATAATTAATAATTGTTATCTAAACCAACAAATATAATAGAAAAGTGATTATAACTTGCATTCAAAATAAGATAATAATTAAAGTTGCAGTATCTGAGAGTTTTTAAGACTATGCACACTTGACAGGATGTAAATCCTATTCATAACTTAAATCTGTTAACTGCTCGCATAATGCTTGATAAGCAGTGTAGAATTTTAGTTCTGACAAGTAGTAAAAAAATATGACGGTATGGAATGGGCAGTGCAGTAAAAAAAAAGTATTGGAATAGGGCATAATACGTCTCAATTTTGGCACATGACTCCTTTATTTCAATAAAGCCTAGGTTATATAGACCTGCTGAACATATAATATATAGTGCATGCAGATATATATACATGAAATGTATGTATACCATTGAGGCTTCCATGCATGGCATAATCAACTAATCATGCAAGAAACTGATCACTATTAATTAACAAAACATGTACAGCAAATATAATAATTATAACAAATTGCAGCTGTCTAAAGGACTCCTGGGGTACTGGTGGACGTGATGCATGTGGGTACCAGCCTATGCATGACCGGGGTATCAATCCAGGCCAATTAACTTGGTATCTTGCAGGAATCGATCCAATCATCCTGGATATAATATTACTACATCAGCAACAACATGTCCATTTTGGTCGAAGAAATTGACTTTAGTGGTGTATCTACCAATGAATATAATGTGGCTCTACTTGTTGGAAAGAGGTTTCTGAGTGCCGTGGTTAGGGTACTGGCTCTAGAGCATAGCAGGATGAAAAACAACCTTTTTGAGCTTCATCAACTGAGACAGGCTAATGCTGGTGAGTTTGTTGGTCTGTTTGTTTGTTTGCTTGTCTGTTTGTGCATGTGTGTGTGTAAGTGACATTTATGAACTACATTAAATTTTTTGGATTCTTGAAGTTTACCATTACATGATATAATGAAGGCACCAAGGTGCTTAACCCTTGGTGCCCTACCAATACAATACATTGTCACCCATGACAATCTAGCTACCAGTACGATGAACAGTGGGCCCAGCAGAGGATACTAGCTACAGTTATATCATAACTGTGATGCTCCGGTGGACCGGGAGGCTGGCAATGGCCGCAGACTGACAGAGAATAGACAGGCTCAGAGAATATTGGTCATTAACAATGATTTGATTATCTAAATGTTAACTGCAAAGATACAGTCAGAGTACTAGCACTGTACTAGCTGGCAAGTTCACATAACATGACTCAGTGATTGTTCATCCACAGGTTGTATTCACGATTAAAAAGGCTGAAACAAAGCTTGTTAACCACATATTCAGTGCACATTTTCATGCGGTAGCTGTCATGGTGGTGCTCTTCATTTAGAATAATATTGTATGTAGTGATGACTACTTTGTATGTACCAAGCCTCATTGTTACTGTTCGTTTGTGGTGCTCTTTGTTTAGAATGTTCTGGCGTGTGGTGAGTCACATGTCCAACTCTCAGAGACAACAGCTCCTCTACTTTGCAACAGGAAGTTCGACTCTTCCAGCCTCTACGGATACACACAACAGAGAGTCAGGTACACACATGCACATGAGTGCTGTGACTCCTTTTATTAGGACAGTCTCTATTCATTTGATACATTTTTTGTTCCTATGCATTGGTACATGCATGCATGCTCTGTGATAACCAAGTGGTTGCCTAATTATTTTCTCCTGAAATTGTGCAGTTGTAATGGTCTGTTTAACTTGACACTCCCTCCCTCTCTGCACACACACACACACACACACACACACACACACACACACACACACACACACACACACAGCTGTATCTATCACCATCGATGTCATTGGTAGCAGTGACACAGACTCTCTCCCTGTGGCCTCAACTTGCAGCCAGAGAGTGTCCATTCCCCTTTACCCCTCCTACCACATCATGAAGAAGAAACTACTACAAGCAGTTCAATGTCAGGCCTATGGTCTAGGGTAGACAGTTTTTATAATGATGAGATTGTGTTAATAATTAATAATTGTTATCTAAACCAACAAATATAATAGAAAAGTGATTATAACTTGCATTCAAAATTATAATTAAAGTTGCAGCATCCGAGAGAACTGCTCGCATTATACTTGATAAGCAATGTACCATAAAATTACACTTTAGAGGACGATTACCACATATAATTATTATTATTATTTGTGATGGAGCATTAAATGGATTTGTTAATTAGAGTCAGCTTGGTACTATGAAATTGAAATTTTGGGAATACAACAACTCGGGCATATAGCCATGTTAATTGGTCCTGGGGACCTGCATTCATTAATTTTGCACGCCTTCATTATGCATGGTAAACCCAAAGCAGCATGCACTTGATCTATTAATCAATTAACCCAAATTTGGCAATAATACTAAAATAATAATGTAACCTAATCATGGATCATGCATCAGATTCTTAACTGTGCATGCTACTTCAGTTCTGTTTTCAAGACTTGGAACTCGAGACAGTTGTCACTCAAGAACCTCATCTCCACATCATTGTGGAGAACAAACTTGTGCCTCCCCCAAGCTCCACCCTTTACCGAATCCTTTGTAACTCTCCCAGCATTTGTATCAGGTGTATTCTCTGTGAATTTCACAACCACTTCATGATGACTGTCATACCCATCTTGGCTCAATATTCGAAGAGAGATGTTTCCACGAAAGGGCCACTTTAAGAACTCATCAAACTCCCCTCTCATCAAGCACACAAACATTGATAAGTGAGTCCCCCTCCCTTCTCCATTTCCATTTGGATCCACCCTGAGACACATCTTGTAGCCTTGGGGGTGAGTGAAAAAAGGTGGGGAATACCAACTAGCATTTTCCAACTTGAGTTTTTTGTAGTTTTTCATTGTGAATTGAACAAAGCCTGTTACTGGGATACCAATACGAGGCAAGCTTTGCTGCTGTCGATATGTTAGTTCCTTCAAGTTTGAAAGAAGTTTGGTGTGACTCACAGCTAATAGGGATAAGTGCTCTGCCATGTTTGATTCAAAATGGTGTTCCATGTCCTTCCGAGGTAGCTTCACATTGCAACCAATTTGTTCAAACTTACAAGATATGAGTGAAAACTCACATTCTTTCTCCATCGATGTTACTTCATCTTGATTCAAATTGAGGTGATATTCAAGATCACCCAGCTCTCCACTCCACTTACAACCAGCTTCAATATTCACACAAAAAACTTGCAGCTGGTACAGTGACTGCTGAAGACCTTTTTGTCTGTTTGTGCATGTGTGTGTGTAAGTGACATTTATGAACTACATTAAATTTTTTGGATTCTTGAAGTTTACCATTACATGATATAATGAAGGCACCAAGGTGCTTAACCCTTGGTGCCCTACCAATACAATACATTGTCACCCATGACAATCTAGCTACCAGTACGATGAACAGTGGGCCCAGCAGAGGATACTAGCTACAGTTATATCATAACTGTGATGCTCCGGTGGACCGGGAGGCTGGCAATGGCCGCAGACTGACAGAGAATAGACAGGCTCAGAGAATATTGGTCATTAACAATGATTTGATTATCTAAATGTTAACTGCAAAGATACAGTCAGAGTACTAGCACTGTACTAGCTGGCAAGTTCACATAACATGACTCAGTGATTGTTCATGCATCCATAGATCCATATCTATGATGCATCAGTCTATCATCAGCTCTGTCATGCCTTAGATTCAAAACATGGGCTTATAGTATGCAAAACAGCATGATTAATAAGAGTATAGTGTTATTGCTTGCTAAAGTTTACCTACAAAGTAAGTTAGTC
This sequence comes from Tethya wilhelma, assembly GCA_964030475.1. NCBI lineage: Eukaryota > Metazoa > Porifera > Demospongiae > Tethyida > Tethyidae > Tethya > Tethya wilhelma. The sequence continues at coordinate 5,399,240 of CAXIPT010000004.1, read as the reverse complement.
GCCCTTGAACTCCTTCTGCATGCTTCTGCCAAGTGAAAACTGGGCATCTTTTAATCAATTCTAAATAACGCACACTAAGAAATGGGCGTGATTAGCAGGTGTGGCCTCGAAGCTTAGCGCTCAGAGAGGCTGAAAAGCCTCAGATCTCAGGAACTACAAGGTTTTGTTGAATGCTACGTGTAATTTTTTTAGATAATATCGATTATTTTACCTTAGTATGCCGCTTTTGAAGACTGGGCCTTCTTGAGATATAGAGTGCAGAAAAAATCTGTCAGACAGACAGACAGACATACAAAACGACTACCGTAACCCTTGCTGCGCATGCGCGCACCAAGGGTTAATAATCCTATGCCCACAATACTATAGCTACTATGAACTTCTTGAACAAGTAATGCATGTTAGCTCAAATGTTATACAACGAGATGTCATTGAACTAGCACACTCTCTCACTTCATTCTTTTATACAGTTGAGAACAGAGCCTGCTCCTTCAAGTAGACCACCCTGTGCTTCCCACACCAGTTGAGGGTGCATGTTCTACTTATATTCTCCAGTAGAGAGGCCACACAGTCATCCTCCTCTTCATCCCCAGTGAAGAAACACATCTTAAAGACTCTGCAGTACGTACTACGTACGTTGAAGGAACTTTAATTTTTACATGTATTAATGTATCTTTAAATGGAATTGGTCCCGGTGGGCCTGTGTTCATTATCGCCCAGTGGGCTATATATTTGCACGCCTTCATTGTGGTAAACCCAAAGTGGCACTTGATCTATAGTAATATGTCAATTAACCCAAATTGCCAATAATATTAAAATAATAATGGATCATGCATCAGATTCTTAACTGTGCATGCTACTTCAGTTCTGTTTTTAAGACTTGGAACTCGAGACAGTTGTCGCTCAAGAACCTCATCTCGACATCATTGTTGTGAACAAACTTGTGCCTCCCCCAAGCTCCTCCCTTTACTGAGTCCATTGTAACTCTTCCAGCATTTGTATCAGGTGTATTCTCTGTAAATTTCACAACCACTTCGTGATGATTGTCATCATATCCATCTTGGCTCAATATTCGAAGAGAGATGTTTCCACGAAAGGGCCACTTTAAAAACTCATCAAACTCCCCTCTCATCAAGCACACAAACACTGATAAGTGAGTTCCCCTGCCCTCTCCATTTCCATTTGGATCTACTCTGAGACACATCTTGTAGCCTTGGGGATGAGTGAAAAAAGGTGGGGAATACCAACTAGTACTTTCCAACTTGAGCTTTTTGTAGTTTTTCATTGTGAATTGAACGAAGCCTGTTACTGGGGTACCAATACAAGGCAAGCTTTGCTGCTGTCGATCTGTTAGTTCCTTTAAGTTTGAAAGCAGTTTGGTGTGACTCACAGCTAATAGGGATAAGTGCTCTGCCATGTTTGATTCAAAATGGTGTTCCATGTCCTTCCGAGGTAGCTTCACATTGCAACCAATTTGTTCAAACTTACAAGATATGAGTGAAAACTCACATTCTTTCTCCATCGATGTTACTTCATCTTGATTCAAATTGAGGTGATATTCAAGATCACCCAGCTCTCCACTCCACTTACAACCAGCTTCAATATTCACACAAAAAACTTGCAGTTGGTACAGTGACTGCTGAAGACCCTTATTGTAGAATATAGAGTAATCCTTCATTTTACACGTTGGGCAACGCTTATGTTCACTTTTAACCCTCTTGATGCACAATTCGCAGAAACTTTTCCCACAGCATTCAACTTGATGAGGCCTACAAAGGACCTGTAGACACACTGGGCATTCTACCTGTAACATGGCAGGTGGCTGTGTCACAAATGATATGTTTTCGATAGTTGTTTTCTTTCTTGAAGCTTCCATGAATGTCGAGCTTTAGTCATGCAGTACAACTCCTAGAATTCACCTCAAGTTCTATATAATATAGCTGCTTAACGTTATCACTGAGTTTGTTTACATGTATATTGATATGTTTTAGTATAATGGCCTATTGAATGTGATCCGTAATACTTTCCTTACTTTAACTGATTCCCGAAATAGATTATTGTCTTGAGCTTCATAGTTTAAAATGAGTCAAACAAATTTTAACTTCCTTTACTTGTACAGAGTACTACTAAGTGTGACATTGATACCAATGTTGTTTTGTGTATTGGGACAAAATTTAATGCATGAATGTCACGTCTCTTAGAAAATGTCCAGTTACCATGGTGATTATAGTAACCACTTAGTACTCAATTTTATCCATATTGTAAACCATTATGAAATATAGATCATCAAGCTCCCTCTGATTATTATTCACTCAGTGTCATCAGGCCCGTAGGGAGAGGGGTCAGTGGTGCAAGGGCGTGCATGTGCACCCTGCTTTTGAAGCAAAAAGAAGAACTAAGATTAAGGTACAATCATATAACATTAAGTTATACCGTAGTTTGAGATATTTTCGCGTTAAAAATATTACGTACGTTTTTTAAGGGACACTTTGGCCTGGTTATGTGAATACATGATGACTACAGTAAACTTGAATAAAGATCATGACTGTGAAATAAATTATAATAATGCATAATACAATGTGTGAAATACAACTAATTGGGTATATACCTACATGTCAAAACAGCTATAGTGTGACACTGTCATTGTACAGTGTCATGCAAAGCCTTCTCCTCCCTATTATGCACTCATGTACGAATACCAAAACATAATTACAACCAACGGACCCCGATCAGTCCATTATTCCAAGGCAAGGGTATAAATGCGGACTATAATTTGAAACAGACTCTAGACAGATCACATACAGAACACTATATTATCATTATGTCACTAATAATTATTATGTATGCAGAATTTTTACCCAGCAAATTCCATGGGTAGTCAGGGAAGTACAAAATCACGTAATCCAAAACTAAATTAAATATTTGGGATAACTCACTTAATTATTATGGCTGCTTAATTTTCAAATAATGCATACCTGTTGACCACAAATGAGTACAGTAACTAGTATTAAAAAAATTACGAAAATGGTTAAGATCGTCAACTTAATAAATCAATAATAGCAGCTCTGATAGCAGCACGCGCGCAGAAGGCCTGGGAACGAGGCTAAGCAGAAGGTGCTTTACATACATAATTGTATAGTTACATGCTGGTCATTGAGAGACTGAGAGTAGAATGAAATGAATGAATTGGCAATGCATTGCATGCCTTCAATCTGCATGCAATGATGCATGTCTTTGTGCAACTCATAATTTCATAAACATGTTTGCAGTACACATTTACTGAGGATATGCTCAGATTGTGATTGCCATTGAGAAGCATAATAATTATTATGATAATAATCATCATTATGTTGGAGCTCATACTAGGCATTTGAGCAAAGAATACTTCCATATAGACATGCTCTACAGTCAACTAATTCAATCAAAACCAGATCTCAGTGCGTCCATGGTAGAGCATGTGACCAGAAGTTTGGCTAAAGACCTGCATGAGTTCAAATTCTGTGCATATGCCACTAGATCTCTCAAGATTTTTGTGGGCAATGATTTTTCTATGTTATACTGTACTACAGGTGCTGACTCTAGAAACTAATTTTTAATTGGTGTGATGACTGTGATTGGATGGGATGCTGATCAGTATCCAATTAAGATCAAGTCAAGAGCAGAGTCTGAAGAGCTTTGTAGGGAAAATGCGCAAATTTAATAATACTCTTCTGCAGTCAGTTGTACACATGCTTGTACATGCATTCAGATTACCCTTCTCTTCGATCTCCCTCCCTTAAATAATTTAGTAGCTGTAAAACCATAACAGTATACTGAGTGGAGTCTGTTATATTTGGCACAATTAATATCAATTGCAAGAAGTCATAGTGAGTTTTTATGACTACCACATCGACTTGATCACATGGATGAGTGACTCTAACATGATAATTTAAACTTTATAATATTTGTGCACCTTTATAACTATGGTTAAAATTATAGTATCATGATCAGATGTCTCAGGCTCTATATAATAATTATAATATTATTATACTGAAGAACTTCTGCAAGCTAGCTCAGGTGCAGACTCTGAGTCTCAAGACTACGTAAAATCTATCAAGAATTTTTTGCACGTGATTATTGTTTGGTGCATATGGGCGGGGCTTGCGTACGAAGCACTGAGAAGCGGAACAAAGATGTCCTTTGAAGACATAAAATCTCTCAATCCTTCTGACCTGGTCAGCTGGCTGAATAAATGGCTGAAAGAAAAAAACCACAATGAACTAATCAAAGAGCAGAGTGACTTTCTAATTGGTAAGGCGAAAAAATAATCGCAGCCTCGGATACAAGGAATACCCGTCACAATTTTACCACTAGGGAGAAAAAAATATCTAGTACAGGGCGTTGCTGTAAACTCTTAATCACAATTCATTAGTTGTGAGTATAGTAGCTACAGAAGCCCTAGTGCAACTTGTGGGCTTGTTTATTAAGTGGTTGTGAAACCAAGCCGCGTGTCACATGCAGTCAGTGGTGATTCCAGCCTGTGGCAGCTAAATCAGAGCCTATGGTAGATAAGGGATTTAGCTAATAATATTATGCTAGTATCCTTTGTTCCACAATCAACAATAACAAAATTTAAATTATTTAGATGAGGAAGTCAATGGTAACGCTTTTTTGGAATTCTCTAAGGAGGAACTGAAGAATGACTTGAAGTTTAAAAGGGGGCCACTTAATACACTCTGGGGGCAGTTGTTTGAGCCTTATAAGGCACAAGTAAGTTTAATGGGGTATAATTTGCATGGTATTCAAGCTATGTACAAACCCTAACAAGCTACCACGAACAGTGACATTGTATATGGTGCTGCTTCCTGTTTTATTTCTACAGAAGACTACAGGTACTGTACCCAGTCCAGATGTAAATGAGGAACAAAATCCAACTCCTAAACAAGATGTTGAACCAATGGAGTTGGGAGCTCCAGAAGTACCGACTGAAGAGTCAAAGGTATTCATGATAGTCTTAGAGTAGACTAACTGTATCTCCGATGGTGAATAGAATTATCAATTTTGCATTAATACTCTCTTTTGTTGACAGCAAATTAAGGTGCCATTATGCTCTACTGGTTTCAGCATAGCCAGTGCAAAAAAAGTGTCTGGATTGGCTGCGTGGACTCCTGGTGACAAGGCCTGGCCAAAAGAAAAGTCTGAGTTGAAAGTTCATTTCATCCAAGACTTTCCAGTAGCTTGGAAAATTGATGACCAACAAATAAGCCGAGGTGCTGTACTACACTTGGCAAACATTTGGAATCGAAGCTATGGCGGCATTCCAAAGTTTGTCAAAGAACCAAATCTGCAAAAGTCTGACATTCGTGTTCAATTATATGGTAAGATTGGCATATGAGGGCATGGGTATTGTTCGATAGCAAACACATAAGTTTATCAGTATATAGTACCCGTCATTCAAACCCTTTCTAAAAGTATATTTTCTTTGCCCAAAGATTTAGAAAAACTTTTAATATAAAGCTTTTCGCCTTAGAAAATTAAGTGTGCCTATATTATAATTATTCCCCTGGTTTTTTCGGTCACTTTCTATGTAGCTTAATTTTACGTATTATACATGCAGCTACCTATATAATATTATTGTCGAATACGTAAGAAAAGTATTGACCATGTCCTGACAACACTACCGAATGCACTACTTATGATAGCGTTATTGTTATAGCTAGCGAGTTGTGATTTCCCTGATTTTATCATGCCCTACTTTCCCACAAGAATGTAAACTGTGTAGTACAAACTTATTATCAATCTGGTTTGTTACACTTAATTTATACCATGCAGACCTAATGTAGTTTCGAAATAGAGCTGCCATACTTTGCATTCACTTTTCTCTTGGTCTATACATAATTTAACACAACAGTTTTAGATGCAGGTGGCAATAAGGTCTTCCCAGGTAATTTTACTGAGGTTGGAACAGATGCCACCAAGAAGGGTGATGAAGCAACCATGTGGCTTGACCTTAGTAGCCAACACAACAACTACAACAAACATGTAATAGTCCACGAGTTTGGCCACTCTTTGGGTCTGGGACACGAACATCAGAGGAAGTCTGAATTTTGGAGTATCGCTAGTGAGTTTTTGGACACAAAAAAGATAATGGCTGGCCTAGAAATCACAAAGGAGCAGTTTGAGCAACAATGGAAGGGAGACTCTCAAGCACCAGGCAAAGGTGGAGACTACGACCCAAAGAGTGTGATGCACTACTGGTTAGTTGTAGTGTATAGTTCACCTTGTTCCCAGCTACAGACTCCTCTCTCACAAGCACTTCCCTTGCTTTTTGAAGATATAATATTATATGCGAAGGAGGAGCATCCATTGCCGCCCTAAAAAAACTTAGGCCTGGTACACAAAAAAATATGGCGCATTAACGTGTGTATTAGTATTATATTGGTGACACAGCTGTGACACAGAATTAGAAAAAGTTTCTAAGTACACGTTTGATACGTTGCATTGTTGCGTTTTAGCACGCAAATTTTTTTCCATGACATTACACATGCAACCCAAAATAATGTGAACCAAGCTATATAGTGCAAATGGAGTGCACGTTTTGTATGTTTTTATTTTCATAAATAAACAGTTTTCCATATTGTACAATATATAATAGTACAGGCTGTTTCTGTGTAGTTACCATAACAGTGTGCATGTGCACACATACATACATGAAACTTTTTAAGGTTTCAAACATCTTGGTTGAAGGATAAATATTCCCGCTACAAAGATCTTGATGTGGTAGAGAATGACCATTCCCTTAGTGAACCACAAAGGAATGTATTAAGAGGCATTCATCTCTCACCGTGGGAACTACCAACAACACCTTCAGAAGAAGACATACGGTTTCTAAGAGAAGAGTGTTACCCAAATATGCATGTGTCTGGTAAGTCTATTACATAGCTATTATATACGCGTATGATCACATGCATTATTAATTTCTGTTAATTTGAAGGGCATGACATTGTGCTGCATGTAATAAAAAATATGATAACCTAGCTTTCATGCTGCCTTATTTTTTGCCAAAGTCAACGATGGCTCAGTACGTCATTTGTATTATATCGCATAATAATTGATCAAAGAAAGTGCATGGTAAAACGGAAACTCCCCCAAGAATTTACTCATCTGTGACCCATGCAGCCAGGCCATAACCAATTGACCACAACGCTATGCCTTAATTACCCACCTACACATAGTATACATAGCCTCATGATAATTTACTCATTCACATAATACCTATTGTATTAGTAAGAAGAAATTGACTTTCAATCATAGACTATAGAACTAGGCACTGTGTCACTATAATTATAGTAGACAGGAAGTTACTAAAAGTATCAAACATGATTAGAAACCTAATCTCGTGGGCCGGACGTCTGAGAGGGGGGGAAAAGGACATCTGGTAAAAGTGGCCCAGTTTTTGTGTGCAATTGGAATTTCATTTGCGTGACGTAAGGTCAATGCGTCACATTAATTTTTTTTTTTTTGCCAGAAGACTTTAGTTTAGCTGTAGCTTTCTTCTTAGTGTACTCCAGTGTGAAGTAATTATGAGTTTGAGCCATCTCCTACAAACAAACGGTGAAAGTTCAGTCTTTGAAAGCATACAGACGTGGACTCTTCTTGGACGATGATTATACAGTGCTACAGTCTCACATGACAAAAACGATCTGCTTGGTTGGTGGTGGGAAATTTTACCTCATTAAGTTTGAAATTACAAAATACTGAAATCTGATTGGAGGTTACAACATTCTGCGATTGCAAATGAAAACTGAGCCACATTTACCAGACGTCCTTTTCCCTGCCCCCCCCCCCATCGGACATCTGGCCCACAAGACTACCAGAAACCTTACAATTTAAGTGTGTATATGAGAACTACTAAGGTTGTAATAACAGCTGACCACATAGTTACTATTATGCAAGTAGTAACATATGCACAGTACACAGAGCAAGTACACAAACATGCATGCACAATTTTGGACCAAAAACATCACAAATGGTCACAATTTCTATTTTTCGTTGACTATAATAGGGACACAGTTCCTATTATTATAACTAACAATGCTAAAAGTAACATTGATACATAATACCCTAATAAGCCTGGTCGGCCCAACTGCATGATCAACATAAATACGTATATGCTGACACTGCCTGACAGGCTATAGAACAAAAATTATTATGCATGTGTAATGTCAACATTGTTTTCAATGTAGAATTTGTGATTTTTTACATGCCTATATATACATACAGGGGCATCAGCACCACCTAAGACTAAAGAGTCAAGTGGTAAGCAAGTGTGTAGTTGTGTATTAATCACTATTATTATAATTATTATTATTTTCTTTATCGCTGACTACAGTACCAGTGGAGAAACAGCCTCCAACTCTGGCCCAACCAGGTACTTGCCTACTACCTTCATGCATATGCTATATACATGCCGGCAATAAACTTTTGTGCATGTATTATGCAATAATTATTGTTATAGTCAAAAGTTTTGTGCACTTTGTGTCAGCACCAATCTTATTCCTGTGAAATTTTCAGTCACTATTAATTAATACCATGCACCGTTTTACCAGATGAACAGGATCCAGATAAGATCCGGAAATTTTTTTTTCCAGATTCTGAAATTTCGAAGAGTTTTGAAAGCTTAGATCTAAGCCACTTGATTAGGCCTAAGCAGGTCCATGCTTAGACCTAAGCTTCATAGCTTAGACCTAATCATTGAAGCTTAGGTCTAAGCTTAGAAGGCTTAGGCCTAAGGCTTAGACCTAAGCATTGAAGCTTAGATCTAAGCTTAGAAAGCTTAGGCCTAATCATTGAAGCTTAGGTCTAAGCTTGGACCTGCTTAGGCCTAATCAAGTGGCTTAGATCTAAGCTTTTAAAACTCTTCGAAATTTCAGAATCCGGAAAAAAAATTTCCGGATCTTATCTGGATCCTGTTGATGGAGTCTATCATTGTAGGTACACTTGAAACAGATTCTGAACTTGATCAAGAAATAGACCCTGAAGGCATTCCAAGGCATATTGGTAAGATTGCCAAGAAAATGGACGACTGGGATGGTGAGATAGCTGACGGGCTTGGGTTAACTGTACCTGACAGAGCAGCAATCAGAAGGGAGCAAAGTTTTGACTTGCAAAAGTAATAAAAATAATACTTTCAGACAACAATAATAAAATTATTCAATATAAGCACAAAGTTTCATGCAATGTCTGCTATTTCCTTTTCTTGATTTGTAGAAGGAAAGCCTTGATAAAGTGGAAAGCAAACTGTGCTTCTCCTACCTACAGAGCTCTTATGCAGATATTCGAGAATGCTGATAGGAAAGATTTGGCTAAAGAAGTTGCCAAACTGGCTAAATCTATTGGACCAGGTTGGCCAAATAATTATAAGATCAGGAATAATTATTTTGATATTATTATTATTATTATTGTTATTATTATTATTATTATCATTATTATTATTATTATATCTAAACATCATAGATTTTCATGATATATATTTGTATAATTTTATAGAGATTGCATGTATATTATTTGCAGGTCCCGGCTCAATGTATTCTGGTCACAGCTTAGGAGCACCAACCATCCCAGCCATGGCGCCCCCAGCTCAGAAACGTAAGAACCACTAGTAAATAACGTGATTTTGCCATCTGGACTATATATAGCTATGAGTATCAGGTGTCAGCCTGCCAAGTACTATTATTATTTTGAATGCTTTATCCATGCATGGACATGTACTGTTAATTGAGAGATGCATGATGATGTCATAGTTTTGTTTATTATAATCCTCACAGCAAAAATAACGGAAGTTGAAATTTCCGATGGTGATTATTCAGAAATTACTGGGTACTTAAGGAAATTTCCCCCTGCTATGCTCAAGGACTTTGGTATAGCATTGGGCTTGGATCCATTCGTTGTTCAGACTATGACAGAAGGCTATGGCCTACTTAGTAGCATTGTGATGGCATGGCTGAGGAAGGAGTACAAGGTCAAGGAAAAGTGTGGTGAAACCCTCACTTGGAACGTGTTAGCTAAGAAAGCGGAGGAGTTTGGACAGCAAGACGTTGCTGACAAAATACGCAAAGATAAACTATCTTGAGTGAGAAATGATGATAGCCTAAACTGATGCAACTAACTTTACTAATAATAAGGATGAATGATTTTATTTTATAGCGGTATTTTCCACGGGTTTTCGGCACGTTTATTTATTTGTGTTTTTTTTTCTTTTCTCCTTTATTTTTGTAATTTGAATTGGTTAATTTTTGATATAGTTTACTATCAAATTGGGACTCTAACTATATGAAGCGTTTCACACAACTTGGTAATTGGTCGTCAAGCCGCACTGATTAAGCCGCTGATCGATCCATGAGGCTTAGTCTCGCGGGCCAGCCAACCCCTTTCCTTGAAAGGGGCTGGCCCGCGAGACTACATGATGCTAGGTCTATTTTAGCGCTGCTCAGCTGAAATTAACATGAGTAGTGAAGGTTTACGATACGGTTTCTTAGCCAACCACTATCTTCTCACGAGGATGCTCGACACGGGGAGCCTACTCCCCGCTTTCGTATCAGAAGGAATCGTCTCTCCCGATGAGAACACTCTTATTCGTCACGAAATAACGAGCTCCTTGAAAACAGACAAACTCTTGTGCATCCTACATCGAGTCGGGACCAGCAACCCGGCTGTGTACGTCAAATTTCTCGACATACTCTCCGATAAAGACATCACGGCTGGACAGAACCTCGACGGGCTTGTGGAAAGCATCAAAAAGGACTCTCAGAGTGTGGAGGTTCGACAAAGGTTTGAGTACACTGGGCGTGTTCTTGAAGACAGACACCAAGCTGCTGTACGATTGCACGGAGATACAATCGCAAAATCCTTGGACGTTTCAAGTGTTTTGCCCCAGCTTGTTAGTTATGGCGTTGTGACTATTGAAGAAAGCTTGGAGATAAGGTACATAGTGTGTATTACTATAATGAATGGAATAATGATATTCATCTTCGAATTCTGTGTAAACAAAACAGGCTTGGTATATAATTATGGGCTATATAGGCCTAATTGAATTTCAATTGTCTATGACATCATATCAGGATGCATGAGAAATTGTGTCTATCGTAAAAAATTAATTATCATTAATTTTTGATTTAGGAGTAAATCTGCTCTCACGGATCAATCCAAGCGACTGCTTGAGGTCATCATGGGACGAGGCTCTGCCTTATTCTCTACCTTTGTCGAGGTCCTATCTGAGTCAGACATCAACAAACACCTGGCCGACATCCTCTCTCAGAGTGATGATACAGACTCCCCTGGAGCCACTACTACTACTAAAGGTATAGTAGATAGGAAATGTACTTATATGCTTCATTAAACTTTCATGGTTCTTTATTTGTACAAAATTATCTCAAAAATTGAACCCATCAACCACAACCCAAAGCGTAATTGCCATGACCTCTATAAATTTTGTTACAATGATCAATGTTGCATGCATGTGTGATTTTTTTAGTTTCTTGCAATAATTGCTAAAAATTAATAGTATAAAATCTGGCCACATGGTTAACCTCCCTGCACAAAACACACACAAAAACAGGATTTGAATTATTATTTTCTATACTTATCTTTTCATGTAGTAAAGACAGTAAAGATTGCGGACAGTGATTACTCGGACGTTAGAGGTTACTTACGAAAACTGCCTCCTCCTCTGCTTAAGGACTTTGGTATAGATCTGGGCTTGGATCCTTTCACTGTTCAGAGTATGGCAGATGGCTTTGGCCTGATTGGTGACATTGTGAGAGCATGGCTTAGAAAGCAAGACAAGGTCAAAGAGAAGTGCGGCGATTTCCTCACGTGGAATGTGTTAGCGGATAAACTGGAGAAGTTTGGAGAGCAAGATGTAGCTGACGAAATACGTAAAGAAAAACTTTGATTCTAAGCTTATCTATAAACAAGATACTGTGATTATTCAAATTAACTTGTACTTTGTACCAATAGGATGTAGGAATTTTTACATGTAACTGTGATATTTTTTTAATGTGCAACTCTACTGTACATCTTTATTTTTGTAACCATGAAGCGGAACAGAGATTAAGTTGCATACACATACACAAATTTAAATCTGGTATCCAATTTATGTATATAACATGACATTGTGCAGGATTATGATTTGAGGATGAGTATATTAAACAGTATAATTCAGAATTAATTCCCCATGCACCACCGACTGGAAAGAGCGAGGGAAAAAAAAAAAAAATTGGCTCGCACCTGGCTGGGCTCGAACCAGCAACCTTTCGGTTAACAGCCGAACGCGCTAACCGATTGCGCCACAAGTGCACGCACAACGACGTGTGTTAAAGGATCCCAATTTATTACACAGCATCAATGCATGCATCCATGTAACATGAAAATGTATAAACTTTATTAATGCATAATAAGGGTTCGAATAAATTTAGGAAAATTGACTCTTCAACATAACAGTTTCAATCATGATGTAGTGCCTTTTAATGCGTTCACCAACCTACACACAAGAACAACCATAAAATTTAATAAAGTGCACACGCTTCTATAATTATATCAGCTGACACTCACCATTCCATAGCCTCCTCCAATCCTTCTCCCTTGATTGCTGATGTCTTGAAGATGGCCCATGTCCTATTCTTGAGAGCTGAAAGACCAAGAGCTGTAGATATCTCCGAAGGAGACATGGCTCCTTCAATGTCCTGGAGAGAGATAAATCAGGAAAGGAAAAAATAAATAAATAAAACAAACAAACTTCACCACTATCTCTATTTCTCTCAATGTCCTATTATTAGTCTATTCATGTTCACCTAGGCTCCAAAAGTAGACTTTTTGTCACAATACTTAAAATATGGGACATATCTATACAGATTTGACTGGTAAAGGATGGTTACTCTGGTTAGCCACGAACAGAATGAAATTTGTCATTACACATGTTTGAATACTGTTATACAGTCAAGTTATGGTGAAAGAATGAAGGCTCAAGTGAACGTGATTAGATTTTAGAAGGAAAAACAAATCAAACTTATGACCTAAATTAATGGGGGCCTATACAACAAAACTTACCTGTTTATTAGCAAATACCATCAGTAATGATTTCTTTAGTTCATCTTCCTGAATGGATAGATAGGAAACACATATGCACTCACACATAAATACAGTAGAACCTCGATTATCCGAACACCTTGGGGCACAGCCTAACTTCAAGTGTTCGGAAAACCAAATTTGTTCGGATAACTGAAGCGATAAAATTACGCTTGTTTTTACCACTCTAGCAGTAGCCACGATAGTTTTACTAGCTCTTTAGCATCTCAGAACACTAATAGATTGTATTTTTCTTCGATCAAACTTGAATAATAGTGACCGCGTGCACGATTACGTAAGCCTCAAGCTCGAAAAAAGGGCGGAGTCTGTTCAGATTTGTTCTAATTAACCGAAATTTGGTCTTCCAGCTCTGTTCGGATAATCGAGCGTTCGGATAAGTGAGGTTCGGATAATCGAGGTTCTACTGTACAGTGAAACATCCGAACAAAGGACACTTTGGGGACAATATAAATTCAGCTTGTTTGTCTTTTGTAGAGAGGTTGTCCTCTTCTCAGAGGTTCTGTTTATATTGCTACAATAGAAAATTGGAATTTTTGGGAACAAAAGAATCGTCCTTTGTTGAGGGTTTATAATACAGTGTCCCTATCTCGTAGTGTCCACAATCAAAGGTTCTACTGTACACCTCTCATACCACTGTACTGAACGCGCTATAACATTACTATAATTATTACCTCTAACATAGAAACAAGTTCAGACTTTGATATTGCCAGTCTGTCTCTATCCGCACTGTCCACCACATATATAATGGCATCAGTGTTGGCATAATAACATCTCCAATACGGTCTGGATATCAAAGACAAACATAAAACTATTTACACCAAAAGAAAAGATACTGTATTTTTATTGTAAGTTTGTTATTGTACGAGGCAACATTAAGATCCAAACTGACCTTATACTAGTTTGGCCTCCTAAATCCCATACTGTGATGTAATGAAAAAAAGAAGGTTAAAAAATAGTTGTATGCTCAAGTGCAAACTTTTTAACAGTTGTATACTAACCTTGGAACTTCAAATTTTTGTACGTCACAGTTTCGACGTTGAATCCAATAGCTGGTGTATGCATGTGAAGTGTGCGCACATAAAGATCGATATGAGCACAACAATTGAAATGAGTCAATGGATAATAGCCATAGAAACAGAACTTTTGAACACACAACTGTACAAAAAGGTGGTCTACAATATTATTCACTGTAGCCACACCGATCACTAGGATCAAATTCCAATCTATCAAACTTTAAGGTCTTTGGTTGGCCCCTTAATCAATTAGGATGCCACTATTTGGAAGGCTTACACAATGATCTACACATCTAAGTGCTTTTCTCCTAGTGAGCACTGAATTGTCAACGTGGACAACAGACACAGAGGAACCATAGCTAGCTGTAAGGGTGTGCTCCACAATAACACTGTAATTCCATCACTCATGCTTGCTTGTCCCCCTTTAAGCTTGATACACTCAGTTTTTGGCCTCGCTCCCAGGCCTTCCTTAGTGTGTATCGCCCCAGACTATATCAGGTACCAGACAATACTATATTGTACGCAATGGACTTCTACTGTAGATTAGTCTGGATGATACTGATGCCTGACTAGATACTAGTTAGTTGTATAAACTCACTCGGTATGGTTGTGACAACTTCTCCAACTTGGAGTCTGTAGAGAATGGTTGTTTTGCCAGCTCCATCAAGACCAAGGATCAGTATTCTCATTTCTTTGCTGCCCCACAGACCAGCAAACAGACGAGAAAACAACCCACCTGGGAAAAATCATAAAATTGTATCACTTTATATTCAGCATTTGTTCTCCGCATATACAAAGTTCAATGTGAATAAGTTTTAGCAAGTATATTTATTCAGTCACACCCCATTGCTTACCCATATCAGCTGCAGAGCACTTCAAACTGACTAGCTTCTTCTGTGTGTCGATCAGTAGTGTGGATTTGTCAACGTGGATTTCAAAATTTCTCATGACACGCAACTTGTTTCGGATATTTAGAAAGCAGATCATTTGTAATGGCTCATGGGCGTAAAAATAAAATTTTTGTACATGGGCGTTTAAAAAACTAAATATGGAACATGTACACAGAACAACATTACTATGCTACTAAGCAAAACTGTCTCCTATCACCTTGACAACAGGAGACAGCCACATATATTCAGGCGTCTCTTGAGCTAAAACAGACGCTTCAACATTCAAACTGACACAAGCTTCAGACATAAACCGAGTCCTACGACATTTAGTTTTAGAATCAACAGGAATAGAGTCCCATGTGCACATATCAGTATCTTCCTGTAATTGGTCATAGTGGGTACTGAGTGGAATAAAGCTATTTTTCTTTGAGGTAGAAGATGGTTCTAGACTGCTTGGACAGGTAGGATCAACTTTGCTGATATCGTCGAGAATCAACATTGCATTCGTGTTATCTGCTTCGTTGTATGATAACATTTGAGGTTTAACCCTTTGAGAACTCCACAGATGCTCCGGTGTTTCAGATGCAAAAATTTCCAACTTTGAACACTTCAAAACTTTACTTTTGGTCTCCTGACAAAAAGTTTTTTGCATTTCAGCTAAACGTCTGAAACTGTTTTCCTCTTGTGATGTTTCCGAAGGAAAAGTTCCTTCAACCCTGCTAATATCAACTGACATAGTGCTATCCTTATCTAATGCCAACATACCTGTAGACACAGTTTGTGCACTACATTTATTGTGGGCCTTTGTCCCTGATGCTGTCCATAGCTGCTCAGGCGTTTCTTTGGCCAACACAGATTCGCTCTGATCATTGAAAGTTGTGTATGAATGTACGGCATAGCTCTCACAGTCCAGACTGAGTCGAGTTGCATTAGAGTCAAAATCAAACTCAAAATCATCACAAAACTGACTGTTACTAGTTCTACGTTCATTCTCTCCACCTAGTGACATGGCATGGCTACTAGGTGGAGGAGAGTGTGCCATGGACTCATCAATAGTAGGCTTTGATCTTATTTCAAGCTCAGGTTTGGAGTTGAAGCGAGGGTTAAGTGAGCACCACAAATGTTCTGGAGTCTCGTAAGCTAAACACGAGTACACAGATGCGTCATCTACGGAGGGTAAGTTGAACTCTGATTTAGTACTTTTGCTTGCATCAGGTTTGTTTGCATAAGGCGAGTCTTTTACAGACATTATCACGTCTTGCTTGAAAGATCGACAAGATGCGCTAGAGTCTTTTGGAATGCCTGGAGTACATACAACAGTTGTATGATCGTAGTCTTGGTGTGTCGGTCCTGTTAGTGGTCTGTGTTCGGTGTTAGGTTTGAATCTGAAAGGGGTACTGGCACATGGAGGCTTGAACGTGGTCACTTCAAAGACACTCACAGCCGATGATGGAGGAGGTGGTTGTGGTGGTACAATGACACAACCATTGCTACAATAGGGAGCAGAGACTGTTCGCAGACCTTCACGCACACTTGGTTCGGCACACACATCCAATTTTGATACTTTGTTCAATTCTATCGTTCCATTTTGATACCCACAGTCTTCGATATCTTTCGTTACTTTGTTCAATTCTAGCATTTCATTCTGATACGCACAATCTCCAACATCTTTTGAATCGCACTCGTACTCATTGTTGTAGTCCAGTGACATATTAGCCACCATTGCACTCAGGTCTTTCATGTCCACGAAGCTGTGTGAATTCTTTGCTGATTTCGGAGTGGCAGCATTGACAAATTTGCGTGATATTGATTCGTGATCACACACCAATGATGTCTCTATCACGTTTGAGTTATGTGTATCTGTGAAAGTACCACTGATATGTGTATGTGTGAGCTCTTGCTTTGGCACAGTATCACTGATATGTGAGGGTTCTTTCTTTAAGACAGGATTGTATTGCGTCGAGTTTGAATCTGTTTCTTGAACACTGGGATCTTTATTTATGCTACAACCATTCTCTTTAAAAGACATTGCTGCTTCTTGCCCATTTGTATGTGGATGAGTGCTATCAGTGGTGGCAAACAGCACACTTTCACTGATATGACACACCTCTTCACTGTGAGCAATACGATTGCTTATAGAATCTGTTTGTCCCTGTGAGTGCTCATTTTGAGCCATTTTGTTCATTTCAGGGGTACTCTGTGCTGTAGCAGTACCATGTACATTGGTGGAGTGACCACTACTGTGTTCTGTGCTACAGGACAGTCTTAGGTGTAGATCACTGCCTGATTCTAGTACGTGTTCGGTTTCGATCTGGTTGCTAGCTTGTGAAAACGTTATTGGATTTTCACCGACTGGAGTATTATCACAAGACTCCTTTGAGCTATCAGTGTATTCTAATTGATGTCCACCATCCATGATACTCTCATTTCGGCGAGCTCTTCTCTCCCGATTCAAACGTACCTTACACGTCGAAGGATAAAGAGAGATATTCTGACTGCAAACCAAGCGGTGACTACCTTGAGATACACTTGTTGAAGACTCTCTCTCATGATCATTTGACCTGCTATTGCCGTTAAAAGTACATTCTTTGAGAACTCTACGTGCAGGAATTTGAGCATTCTTCTTTCGCATTCTATCTCCATTTTTCACTCCCACTCTGCTCCTCTGCTTGTCAGGGAACAGCTCCTTCATCTCAAGGGGAAAGCGTTTGGTGTTTCGTCTGCTGACACGAGGGTGAGGCATCACGGTGTCTTCTTCGTCACTGTTGCTGAGCTCCTCGTCACTGGAGCTGTCACTGTTGTAGTTGGTGCGTCTGAACTGAGGAGACACCTACAGAAATGGTATCAAGAAGCTTCCAGTAAATAATATTGGTAATAATAGAGCATATACTAATTTGCATGCATCTATCATCAATTATTATTGTGATAACAGCCTTTACTCTAGGGACTCTCACTCAGTCACAGTACATATACAGATACACTTCAGATGATTCACTCCGGCTCTCACACAGGTTTGGCTCAGTCATCTACTGAACTATTGCTTCAATGTGGCAAGTTCTTGCTATTTCAGCTTATCACAGTAATGTAGACTTATACAACACATTACTTAGGAATGCAAAGCTTCATTGCTCACCCATTTCAAGCAGCCATCTGGCCAATTCTCGTTCTCCTCGTCTTGTAAATGCACAGCCTTCACTCTCGGGTTGGCGGGCGTCTTCACAGGCCTTCTCTTACGCCTCCTCTTCTCTTCCACAGGCGGAGGTAGCGTTGTGAATTGTAACATTGGCTTCATCTTGGGATATAAAGCCGCCATGGCCCAAAATTATTTGTCTTCTCTGTTCTTGTTTTGAAATTTCCCGCATCACTGAAAGGTCATCAGAGTCCAATTGGTCGTTCTAAATAATGCGCACCAATGTAGAAGCACCCATGTGTTCATAAAGCTGCAACTGTTGATTTTCGGAGAAAGTTGCCCAACTGAGATATAGCAGCAATGGGGAGTATGCTATATTATGTCACGTACAAGTATGTCTTGCTAAAGGACGCCCGTTTGGGCCTGCTCTACTACATCCTGGCCCTCCTCACCATCCTCTTCACTGTGGTGGAGATATTCGTCAAGAAGGGATACATGGAGGTCAGTACATAGTAGCTGTATATGCTGACAGTGTATCACGTAATGCTTATAACCTTCTATTAGAGTTAGCATATACTATAGTTGATGTTTCATTGGTTCACACATGGAGTGCTGCATGACTCACACACACACACACACACACACACACACACACACAATAACATAACTTTATTTGTAAAATTCGATCCTCTCTACAGTTTGACACTCATCCTCAAGGGACTGTCAAGTTGATACTCTCTGATGAATTTTCTGATGACCAGTCACCAGTCTCTCCAAATGGCCTCCCTTACTGCAATGGGAGCATTCCCTGTTTGTACCTTGACCCCTGGGACTTAAACTGGCCAATTGGTACAACTCATGTACATTAAAGTTGTGTAAATTACACTGTACATGAAAATTTTAGCTGTAGACTAGCATTCTCACATTTGTAGTTGCAAAATGTTGCAAGGGATAGAGTCAACATGCCCCCAAAATTTGTGCTTATATCCCAATCATTTGAGAGAAAATTTGGCACAAAATACATGTACATGTCAACATTTTTTTTGCCTTTGCCGAAAATTAGAGGTACTGTACATGTAAAATTTTTTAAATATGGTAAAGGGTGCCAAATCTTATTGTCTGCTGTATATCGCACTATACACAGTAGCCATATAGACCAGGCAATAAGCTACGTGTTTTTTTAGTATAACTATGGATCGTTTTACATTACAATATTTCGCATTGTAGAGTCTCGTGCTGTGACCATCACAACTCTTGCCAAGGACCGCATCCAGTACCGTGGCAACCTCAGTGACAGCCTCCGAGGGGACTTCCAACAGACGGAGGAGAAGGTCTACTTCACACAATCCCCAGAGAATGTCGTGATTAAGGTACATACAGTACATGTACAGTGTACATGTTGATTGTCAACGTTGATATGTGGATTGTGTAGCCTCCTCCCAGACCATCAATCTAATGCTGCCATTTCAGTAAAACCTTCGAACAAAGGACACTTGGGTGAAAGTATATATTCAGCTCGTTCGTCCTTTGTAGAGAGGTTGTCCTCTTCTTGGAGGTTCTGTTTGTATGCTACAATAGGGAATTGGAATTTTTGGGAACTAAGAATTGTCCTTTGTTGAGAGGTTCATAATACAGTGTCCCTATCTCGGAGGGTCCACTATCGGAGCAAGCAAGATCTTTAGTTGTAGCTCGTATGTGTCCATAGCATAGCCTCATTTCTTGGCCTTCTGGACACTCCAATTAGACAATCGACCTTCTGAACACACATGTGTCATGAAGCTTCTAGTTTCTTAGCAATAGGTATAGCTGCTGAAACATTTGTCAATATAATGATAATTAACTTCTTTGATTTGGTAAAATTATACAATTTTAAGAGATCCTCTTCTACTTTTGTTCTTGTTGTTTTATTGTCTTTTTTGTTTTTTTCCCTCTCCCCTGTCTCTCTCAAGGTAGACCACGCTGTTGTTGCCACTAAGTTCACCTCCAGCAGTGGTGAGGAGAGACTAGCTGCCTCCCATCGCCAGCTCAGAGGGTCACTGGTGGACACCGAGGGAAGGTCACTCAGGGAAATGGAGATGGGACGACCTAACAAGGTACAGTGACTTCATAGTACTATGTTGTGCATACAATTGTCGTAAAATTACTGTGGTATAGCTACATATGGATATAGTTGATTGTTAAGTAAATTGTACTACCTGTTACTTTATTTTACTGCCTTCCTCATTTTTAATGCTCGGATTAAACACTGGGTTTCTAATAAATTCTGGGTTCCTAAAATTGAGTGCATACTGTATGGCCGGGAAAATTGCACGAGCACCTCAAAAGCCAACGAAGATGATAGCTCAGAAAATTGAATACAATACATAGCAGAGATCTACAGAGCCCCAATAGAGTGCAGTTTAGTGTCCAAATAGTAGCAGAGGAGGTTGCAAGTGCGCAACTAAAGATCACATGAATAACGTTGATTGCTTTAAAAATGCTGAGTCAGCGATCTTTTCTGCCTAGTCAGCAATTTATCTCTCTGTACTGTGTGTATACTTCTGTAAATGTTGCTGGATCAGCAGAAAAAGATTGCTGACTCAGTAATGTTACCCACGTGATCTCTAATTGCACACTTGCAACCTCCTCAGGAAAATATCAGCATGACCCATGGCAAGGTTTTCAAACACTACACTGTCATGTAAAACACACTTAGTGTATCCAAGCATTAGTGATACTGAAGCTGTATAGCATCAAGGCTAAGGCATGCTATGGCTGTTTAAGTTGCGATCATCATATCACTCATATCACGAGTTAACTCATTGCAGATTTTGCAAAAACACAAACGCTTGGATTAGAGATACTCTGTTGCATTGAAGTATTTGTTCATTACTTGTTGTAATGAACATTGCCTACATACCTTTCATATGCACACACACACACATACACACACACACACACACACACACACACACACACATTTTATTTGGTTGCTAGGCAATGGCAAACAAACACACACACACACACATGTACATCAGTTGAGTGTGAAGGAGCTACTCACTGCTGCTGGTGTGAGGAGTCTTGATGAAGTGTCAGACACGGTGAACGCTAAAGGGAGGACATTTAGAGAGAGAGGCTGTATCTTAAGAGTGGCCATCTTCTACCAGAACTGGCTATCTACCTGGATGGGGACAAGGTACACAAAATAGCAAGCCACAATCAGAGGAATTATGACAGTCAGGTTTACTGCTGAGCTGGCACTAATTAATGAATGTTAATTGCTATGATGTAATGTCAATAAAATATGCGTTCCTATATGATACCACTGTGGTTTCGATAGCCAGAGAAAGTTATTGGAAACTGAATCTAGAACTGAGCTAGCTGCATGAAGCAGGAATTTTCCAAAACAGCGCCACTGCATGACGCANTGTCGTGATTAAGGTACATACAGTACATGTACAGTGTACATGTTGATTGTCAACGTTGATATGTGGATTGTGTAGCCTCCTCCCAGACCATCAATCTAATGCTGCCATTTCAGTAAAACCTTCAAACAAAGGACACTTGGGTGAAAGTATATATTCAGCTCGTTCGTCCTTTGTAGAGAGGTTGTCCTCTTCTTGGAGGTTCTGTTTGTATGCTACAATAGGGAATTGGAATTTTTGGGAACTAAGAATTGTCCTTTGTTGAGAGGTTCATAATACAGTGTCCCTATCTCGGAGGGTCCACTATCGGAGCAAGCAAGATCTTTAGTTGTAGCTCGTATGTGTCCATAGCATAGCCTCATTTCTTGGCCTTCTGGACACTCCAATTAGACAATCGACCTTCTGAACACACATGTGTCATGAAGCTTCTAGTTTCTTAGCAATAGGTATAGCTGCTGAAACATTTGTCAATATAATGATAATTAACTTCTTTGATTTGGTAAAATTATACAATTTTAAGAGATCCTCTTCTACTTTTGTTCTTGTTGTTTTATTGTCTTTTTTGTTTTTTTCCCTCTCCCCTGTCTCTCTCAAGGTAGACCACGCTGTTGTTGCCACTAAGTTCACCTCCAGCAGTGGTGAGGAGAGACTAGCTGCCTCCCATCGCCAGCTCAGAGGGTCACTGGTGGACACCGAGGGAAGGTCACTCAGGGAAATGGAGATGGGACGACCTAACAAGGTACAGTGACTTCATAGTACTATGTTGTGCATACAATTGTCGTAAAATTACTGTGGTATAGCTACATATGGATATAGTTGATTGTTAAGTAAATTGTACTACCTGTTACTTTATTTTACTGCCTTCCTCATTTTTAATGCTCGGATTAAACACTGGGTTTCTAATAAATTCTGGGTTCCTAAAATTGAGTGCATACTGTATGGCCGGGAAAATTGCACGAGCACCTCAAAAGCCAACGAAGATGATAGCTCAGAAAATTGAATACAATACATAGCAGAGATCTACAGAGCCCCAATAGAGTGCAGTTTAGTGTCCAAATAGTAGCAGAGGAGGTTGCAAGTGCGCAACTAAAGATCACATGAATAACGTTGATTGCTTTAAAAATGCTGAGTCAGCGATCTTTTCTGCCTAGTCAGCAATTTATCTCTCTGTACTGTGTGTATACTTCTGTAAATGTTGCTGGATCAGCAGAAAAAGATTGCTGACTCAGTAATGTTACCCACGTGATCTCTAATTGCACACTTGCAACCTCCTCAGGAAAATATCAGCATGACCCATGGCAAGGTTTTCAAACACTACACTGTCATGTAAAACACACTTAGTGTATCCAAGCATTAGTGATACTGAAGCTGTATAGCATCAAGGCTAAGGCATGCTATGGCTGTTTAAGTTGCGATCATCATATCACTCATATCACGAGTTAACTCATTGCAGATTTTGCAAAAACACAAACGCTTGGATTAGAGATACTCTGTTGCATTGAAGTATTTGTTCATTACTTGTTGTAATGAACATTGCCTACATACCTTTCATATGCACACACACACACATACACACACACACACACACACACACACACACACATTTTATTTGGTTGCTAGGCAATGGCAAACAAACACACACACACACACATGTACATCAGTTGAGTGTGAAGGAGCTACTCACTGCTGCTGGTGTGAGGAGTCTTGATGAAGTGTCAGACACGGTGAACGCTAAAGGGAGGACATTTAGAGAGAGAGGCTGTATCTTAAGAGTGGCCATCTTCTACCAGAACTGGCTATCTACCTGGATGGGGACAAGGTACACAAAATAGCAAGCCACAATCAGAGGAATTATGACAGTCAGGTTTACTGCTGAGCTGGCACTAATTAATGAATGTTAATTGCTATGATGTAATGTCAATAAAATATGCGTTCCTATATGATACCACTGTGGTTTCGATAGCCAGAGAAAGTTATTGGAAACTGAATCTAGAACTGAGCTAGCTGCATGAAGCAGGAATTTTCCAAAACAGCGCCACTGCATGACGCACATGTGCTAATTTCTGCTAGCTTGATTAGTGCCAGCTCAGCAGTCAACCTGACTGTCGTACCTCCTCTGAGTCACAATACTGGCCAGTTTGAAAAATTTTTATACTTTTTTCACTTTTTTTTCTGTGGACATGTTGCTAACAAAGTAACAATAGCTCATGCAGTAATCATTATCATTCCTAAATGCTGAGTCAGCATGGCTGCCTGCATTTTCTCTGAAGTTGTATAAGCTTTGATAAGCTACCCACACATAGATTTTATTAGCCTCTTTTCCAGGTCATCCCTTTGTTGTTTTAGTATTACACACACATGCACATGCTTGCATGCACACACACACACACACACACACACACACACACACACACACACACACACTCCCTCCCAGTGATGTGGTGTACACCTATCGTGTCCATAGAGTGCCCTTCGTAGACTACAGCAGTAAACAGGTGGAGCCTCTTCTCTCTCGGGAGGAGGTGGTGTCCAGTGTCGGGGTACATGAGGCTAAGTGGAGGCTTCAGAGGAAGAGATATGCCATAAGGGTGGAGTTTGAACAGGCTGGAAGTCTAGGTATGCAACTAGCTGACTTCTGCATCATTATGCCGTAATATTGTTGTCTTTAATTAGTAGGCATCCTTGAATAGACCCTTTATTCTTGGTGTGATCTGTGATACTTCTCTCTGCATGTTATAGGTTACATTTTAGTGGAAAGTCATGACCCATCGATTTTCATACAATGTCATGCGTATGCATTTTTTAGTAAAATTAATATTGATTTTGATACTTAAAATATTTTTTTTGTTTGTTTAGTTTTGTCATAATATTTTACCACATTTACACACTGACGACTAGGGTTGTTCTCTCTGCCCACCCTCCTGTTGAAGCTGGTGTCGGGGATGGGTCTCCTCACTCTGACAGCCACTGTCATTGACACACTGGCCCTCTATGTGCTGCCCAACAGGAGCAAGTACAGGGAGAGTGTGTACGAGGAGACACTACCAGGGAAAGGAACGTCTGATTCGATTGACAAGAAAAATGAGTAGATATTGTATAAAGTAAACACGAATAATTTACTTTTTATGTTACAGTCGAGTATGTGAGTTCTCAAGTTTGTTAGGTCTTTGTATGTCCATATTGTGCAATCACTATACTCATAGTTTATTTTCTACTTGCTTTAAAGTAAACTCAAAATTTGAGGCAGTCATTTTTCAAGTACTGTATGTTCTCTGCCTGGTTTTGTCCAAGTTCATTGAGCCTATAGAAATGGTCAATTATCCCAAGATGGCTACCCACGTGACTCTTATTCCATCTCACACTACTAGTCTTCTCATGATGGCTGTGGTTTCCCAGCTGGTTCAACATCTGTACATGTGCTGTGGTAAAAACTGGCCAGGCTAGTTTGTCATCATAATCACCTNAGTCTTACCATGATATTATTACATGATATTATTATTACACACACACACACACACTGACATGTATAGGCTTGTTCTCTCTGCCCACCCTCCTGTTGAAGCTGGTGTCGGGGATGGGTCTCCTCACCCTGACAGCCACTGTCATTGACACACTGGCCCTCTATGTGCTGCCCAACAGGAGCAAGTACAGGAAGAGTGTGTATGAGGAGACACTACCAAAGAAAGGAATGTCTGATTTGATTGACAAGAAAAATGAGTAGATATTAAACACAAATAATTTGTTATGTTTGTACGCAAGTAGTGTGTTCTCAATTGTGTTAGATTCACAAAAAGTGTCACTAATAGTGTCATGTCAGTTATTTTTACATGCTTTAAAGTAAACTCAAAATTTTAGGCAGTCATTTTTCAAGTACTGTGTGTTCTCTGCCTGGTTTGGTCCAAGTTCATTGAGCTTAAAAAACTGTTCAATTCTTCCACCATACATATCTACCTGATACTCATCCCAACACCCACTAGTACTACTCTTCTCGGGATGGCTGTGGTCTCCCAGCTGGTTCAACAGTAACACATGTGCTGAAGCAGTGACTGGCCAGGCTAGTTTGTCATGATAATCACCTTTCCTTAGCTTAAAGTAAATACTCAAATATATTCCACGGGCATCACTATCATATCCATTTGTCATAACATTCAGTTGGAACTTGTATCCTCCTGGATGGGAGTAAAATGGTTCACTGTACCAGTCTCCATAATCATTTTCAGCTTGACACTTCTTGAACTCAGTGACGGTGAAATCATGGACAAAGAATCCCTGTTGTAAGTATGTCTCAATGTACTTGAAAGGTTGGTCAAACATCACACACTCTAAATATTTGTCTTGTTGTTTCAAATGTTTTTGGGTGTTCTTCCCACACTTTTCAACTTGCTGTTGAAGATCAGTGACCTTAGCTTCCAGTCCATCTTGAACCTCTTTCAGTTGTTTTTGAAGAACAGCAATGACTTCGTCTTTCTGTCTGATCTGTTGGTCTTTCTCTTCAATGATTTGAAGTAATTTGTTCTTTTCTTCGCCATTTTCTCTCATCAGTCTAAGGATGAGAAGAGTGGCACTCATGAGATGGTGTTGTTGTCCCTCCTTCATGTGACGGTCAAGGTCTCTACGAGGGACCTTCACATCACAACCTATACTTCAGCTTACTTGCTTAATACTTTCTCAGTCTTGATCTCCATATTTATTCCATACATCAGTTGCCTTATTGAGTCAATGGTTCAGGCAATTTACTTGGCTATTTAATCTAGNATTAGCAATTGCTTCATCTTTCTCTTGGATTATTTGTTCCATCTGTCGGTCTTTCTCTTCAATGATTCGAAGTAGTTTGTTCTTTTCTTCGCCATTTTCTCTTGTCAGTCTAAGGATGAGAAGAGTAGCCCTCATGAGATGGTGTTGTTGTCCCTCCTTCATGTGATGGTCAAGGTCTCTACGAGGGACCTTCACATCACAACCTACTTCAGCATACTCACACGTCACTGGCTGGAGAGGACACACCATCAGATGGGACTGCAGATCACAACGAGCCACTGAACCAACTTCACAAAAGTTTGGACATACAATTGGATACTTGGTACACACAGGCACATGTTCATTCACTCCAACATCATATGTTGACTTGAACTCACAATATTGACACTGGAAGGGATGCTTTGGACAGGAGTCAGAGTGTTTCTTGACTTCATTTACTTCACCCACCCACTCACACCCACTCTTCTTGTGGGGACAATAAACTTTGATTTCATTTACTCTTCTCTTGTAAAACTTGTCTTGTACTGTAACTAGTTGTGGTTCTTTACACATGGGACAAGGCTTACCATCTCGTTGGATCCTAGAGACAGCCTCTTGGGAGAGATGGTTGCCACAGCAAGCAGTCTGGTGAGGGTTGAGCAACAGTTCCAGAGTCACTGGACAGAAGAAATCTTGAGAAGGCACTTCCACAAAGTCATAATCAATTTGTAGTTCAGTAGAATTTATAGGAAAATGGTTGGCTGATTCTTTTTCATCACTACAGGCCATATTTTCTAGTCAGCATGCAATTTTTATTATAATCTTTAACAGAAACACTCAGGGATTCTCGTGTTTTTCGTTGCTGTTGTTGATGTTGCTAATGTTGTTGATATTATTGATGTAATGCACACAATGTCATGTTAATGTTGTTGATGTTGTTTTTCTTTAACTCTTTCATAACTTTTATGCAAATCATCACGGATGCTTTGGAAATCAAACTCCTTGGCACTGGGTTTTACTTCATTACTTTTCATTGTTTGTGGGAACTGCTTTCAAATGAATTTCAATATTGGGGGTGGAGCTGGTGTGATCACGTGAGCTGGCAAACAGCTCTGAACTCTGGCTCTGAACCATGACCTACTAAGTTGGCTGTGGTTGCCAGGTGATATGTTAGCACTGATCATCCTACTAACAGATGTCAAGAGGTAACATGTAAAATTTGTACCGGTGGGCACTCCTTTTGAAAGAATGAAGGTGAAATGTCACAATACCTTCTAGACCATGCCCTGGCCAGTGGGAAATAAAAATTATTTAGGTAACTATTTATTGGACCACTATATACCTCAGTTCTACTCAAAAAAGTAGATAATAGCTCTTATCATTGACAAATCACTAAGTCATTGTCAGTCATAATCACCATGTTCTATGATAGTGAAAATGTTCTTCAAGGCTACATTTGTTGTTCTGTATTGTCTGTTCTCAGCTCTGCAGTTACCTGTGGTTGCTCTGATAGACACCTATCAAACACGTCTCAGCTTCAACTCATCGGATATGAAGATGAGTGCCTGGCCAAGCACTCATGCAAGAGTGTGGTGGGGACGAGTCTGTCATTTCAATACCATATTATGTGCATGTGTGTGAGGATTCAAATAGAGGTATGTATGTATGCCTACGTATGGCATAATAATTATTGTAGTCAGTTAACCAGTCAGATATCTCAATAATGGAGTGTTTGTAAATCACTCACAAAGTACATCTGTAGTTATTAGCAAACCTTTAGCCTCGTGCCTACTAGGCCTTCCCCATAAAATATTCATGTGTGAGGAGGGTTGCTATAGCTTTGTTCTCAGGCCTTCCCCAGTGTGTGTTTAAATTTTGTGACTTATTAAATTTAAAGTGTAAACCTAAGTCTAGCCTTCTTTTCCTGGCAGTATTACACTACTACACTCACATGCAATTTTGTCTTGTTTGCTTTCTTTTTATGGTTTAAATTAGCCATTAACCATTCCTGTGACTCGTTACATTTTGATCCAATGTTATTTTCCATTTTGTTGTGCCTATTGTGGCATGTAAATGATATAATAATAATAATAATAATAATAATAATAAGTAAAATAATAAAAAGCTCAGGTCACTTAAGAAAGAGAATTAACAAAACTGTACAAATCAGCTGCACTAACCTACATAATTATTGTTAACATCAAGCTTATAACATGTCATTGAGCTCGCTTGTGGCAAGTTCTATGTGCTGTGTATATCTGTCTGTATGTATATTCTGTAAATAGTGCTTTTTGTTGCAATTTTGGGCAGAAAATTTTATTTAAACAACGTATGATGTCACATAGTTGTAGGTGGAGCTAGCTAGCTAGTCAATGTCGTGTAAAATTAATTATGTCAATTATGTTAACTTTAAATGTCTGTCTAGATTTTATGGTGATAAACATTAATTGTGTCTATAGGACAGTCAGCCCATTCCTACTATACGTACTATCGACCCGCATGTATGATATGATACAGCTACCACAAAGATCATACCTATACCTATTACCTATCAATATAGATCTATAGATCTGTGTGTATTTACAGACCATGTATACACCAGTTGTATATCATACAGCTATACCACGAAAGCCAACCATTCAGTGATGATATCATAGGTTTTCTTTGAATTGCATGCATGCAGTTCAAAGAAAACATACTAGTCACAATGATTGACTTCCTATTCATGCTAAGGCAGCTTTGCAGATGGTTCATGCATATACATGAATGGGTTTGTTTGTAAACTTTTATACTCACTTCCTACCAATCTATATCATCAGTGCACTGTCTTGATCAGTACGTAAACAAAGCAGTGAGCGTCACTGCAATCATAGTAGTGATTCAGTTTAGTAGATGATCTCAGACTAATTTTAATACTCAGTACAGATTTTGCGTACAGTATCGACTGTGCATGTATGTATGCATGGATACATATACATTGTCAAGTATAAAAGTATAGTCTTCAATCAAACTGTCCTAATTTTGTTGCAAGCTCCGGAAGCTGCTGTATATATCGCAAAGCTTGCAGGTTCAAGGCAGACAACATTCTGCATGCAGGAGTAAGATCGTAAGTAAAATAATGAGGTTTACAAATACATGCAATTGACCCTTTTCTGACTTCCGCCATTTTTGTAATCAGCTGGCAAAGTAACTCGTTATGTGGCTAGCTGTGTTTCGTGTACAGTGACAGAGAAGCAGACTCCTAGAAGCGAAAGCTCTTCCCTTGCTATTCTTCTCTTGTGAAAGATAGGCTGCTCTATCACGATTCTTTGTCAGATACAGATGCCACCGGTAAGCCTTGTCAGCGATCTGAAAAGCAGTCAGCCATACTTGTAGCGCTTGTGATTCTATTCTAGGCTAGCACTATCTAAGCTAACTGCCTAGGCACACTTTTCATTTCATAGCTTGCGTTCTTCACAGTTCAAAGAAAAGGCAGCTTTTAGTTTGAGGTCGCATCACTTCTGGTGACCCTCCGTATAACACACGAACAGACAGACGGACACACGGACAGACAAAACTTTGCTTAATACTTTCTCAGTCTTGATCTCCATATTTATTCCATACATCAGTTGCCTTATTGAGTCAATGGTTCAGGCAATTTACTTGGCTATTTAATCTAGATGAAATACCAGTATATTATAATAATATTATAGATATGTATAATTAAGTCATGTGCCGAAATTAAGACATATGCCTTGTTCCATTACTTAATTACTATAATAATATAATTGTACATGAGATGACAACACCAAATAAAACATCATAGGGTGTGTTAATGAGTAGTTCAAACATTATTATTATGTAATAATTATATAGTGCAATATTAAGACATTAAACTCGTGCGATGGAGACAGTGACTGACTTATTGCACCATGATGTCACCGTGATTGGAGCAGGATGGTCTGGACTGGTCGCTACTAAGTACATGAAAGAAGAAGGATTATCTGTTGTTTGCATCGAGCAAAGAGCTCACATTGGAGGGGTGTGGTTCTATTCTGATGACCCCACTGTTCCCTCTGTGATGAAGTCCACTCACTGCACGTCATCATCCACCATGACAGAAATGTCTGACTTTCCTATGCCTCCAGAAATAGGCTGTTTTCCAACTCACACCTCTATCTTGCAATATCTTCACGATTATGCCACTCACTTTGACTTACATACTCTGATCAAGCTGGCCACTCAAGTAACACTGGTAGAGAAGAAACAAGACACTTGGCATATCACATGTTCAGATGAAGCCAGGTACACTAGTAAGTATCTAATTGTAGCAACAGGGGCGGTGCAGCAGCCAAACCGAGAGCTGGAAGATACTCTACTAAAAGAGTACACTGGCCAGATATACCACGCTGTTGAGATCAAGGCCCCTCTTGAGAAGCACAGGGGTCAGCAACTCTTAGTCATTGGAGGTGGTGAAACTGCTAGTGATATCTGCACAGATTGGCGAGATCTGGTCAAGTTCATTTATTGGAGCATCCCTAGAGGTCAGCATTTTTTCCGAAAGTATGCCAAACTTGTTCCATGGACCAAGCCAATTGCACTTGACAAGGCATCCTCTAGAATTGTGAAGATCATTGCTCCCTACCACCGTGAAAAGCCTGGTCTATCCTGGATCTGCAAGTGGACCACCAATGGTTCCCTCCTTGCTTATCAGGGCCATGGCATTGCAGAGTGGAAAAATGATGCAAAACCCTTCCACTTCTTTTACAACAAGAGTGGTAAAGTGTTGGATTTGGTGGATTATGAGCGTCTTGTGCCAAAAGCTGGAATCATGAAATGCAAAGGAAAGCAAGTTACATTTGTTGATGGCACTTCTGAAAGGTTCGACCTTATCATCACATGCACAGGATACAAAGTGCAATACCCTTACTTGCCCGAACGCTACTCTGATGTTAAGATCATTGATCGTTATAAGTTTGTCTTTGATGTTGAAGACCCCTCCATTGCATTTCTCGGCTTAGCCAGGCCAGTCGTGGGGGCTATAGTTGAAATATCTGAGCTTCAAGCAAGATGGGCAGCCAAAGTGTTCAGTGGCCATGTTCCTCTAAAGAGCATGAAAGAACGACAAGCTGATGTAATCAAAGATACTACATATTGGCAGGAGTATTTCAAACATTCATCTCAACGAATCGAAGGTCTTGTGGAGATTTTTACTTATGTTGACGATATAGCCAAGGAAGCCGGAATCTATCCAAACTACTGGGAGCTGCTCAAAAGCAACCCTCAACACTGGTATATTGCTGTTTTTTCCCCCTACAATGCTGCCAGTTATCACCTTAATGAACCGGAGCACAGAGAACAAGCGATTGCCACACTCTACAGTCATCGTCGCGGTGCACTCAGGCCCGTGCATGTGCTGCTTGTGATCTTTCTCAGACTGATATGGTTTGACTGGTTTCTGGAGCAGCTGAGTGAAGTCAAGTATCGCATTCAGCGTTCTAGCTGGTGGCCTCATATTCGTGATACTCACCTGGTGAGATCAGCTGATTACCTTTGGACATTCCCAAAACGAGTGTTATTTGATAACCAGTCGAGTGATCGTGATGGTGATCGAAGCATGCAAACTACACAAAATTAAGTATACTCCTGAAAGTAATTTATTGAACTGTTATGCATGCATAACTTTTAGCACTCCATTTTAGCACTATATATAAACATACATTGCATAAAACCATCATGAATGTATTTTTTAAATTATACTTGTATAGTAGATTGAGTGCTAACTCCTGTTCAGTTTCATATCCTTTACATGCACATACAACATAAACATTAAATTTTGTAATTATAACTGGTTTCGTAAACTTTAGGCTTAGCCCACATGGAAAATTGAATCACCGCAAATCCTTCATGTATACTTGTCAAGTACTTAAGCTTATACTGGCTGCATGCTCAAATAATAATATTATTATAATAATTATTATAATTCTATATACACTTGAAAATTTAGACCATGCAACCTCTTTGGAAACACTTATGAGTAATTTTGGGTGCATTAAAAAAAGAACAAAAGAAAAAAAATTGTAGGGTTAAGGAAAATTGTATGATTTATGAATTTAACCTTATTTTTGCCCAGATCTTATAGTGTCTTTAGAATTCTAGCATGCTTTAAAATAAACTCGAAATTTGAGGCAGTCATTTTTCAGATACTTGGTGTTTTTCTCAGTATTAAGTCCAAGTTCACTCAGCTTGAAGAACTGTTGCACAAATCCACCAATAGAATTTTTATCACTCTTTTCCCACTTCCAAGCTAAAGTGCTAGTCTTCTCATGATGGCTATGGTCTCCTAGCTGGTTCAACAGCTGCACATGTGCTGTGGTGGAGATTGGCCAGGCTAATACATCGTCATAATCACCTTCCAAAAGTCTAAAATAAACAGTCATATGTTCTCCACGGTCGTGAGCATGCCCATTAGTTTCAACTATCAACTGGAACTTGTATCCTTCTGGATGAGAGTAGAATGGTTCACTGTACCAGTCTCCATTGCGACTTTGCATCTGACACTTCTTGAAGTCTCTGAGAGTGAATTCGTGTACAGCAAATCCTTGTCGAATGTACGTAAAGTTGAAACTTGAGAATTGGCAAAACATAAAGTGTTCAACATGTTTGTCTTGCTGTTTCAAGTGTTCTTGAGTGTCCTTTCCATACTTTACAACTTGCCGTTGAAGGTCAGTGATCTTTGCTTCCAGTCCATCTTGAACACATTTGAGCTGTTTCTGGAGATCATCTATTACATCATCTTTCTCCTCAATCTGCAGATCTCGGACAGCTAGTTCCCTGTTTAGCAACTTTACTTGTTTTGCAATCTCAACTTAGCTAGCTACATCTTGCAATTGTTGAAGTTGGTTTTCAAGCTCTGTAATTCTTTTGTCTCTCTCTTTAAGCTGCTGGTCTTTCATGGTCAAATTATTCTTGTGTTGTTCTTCTTTCTCATTGTTCACTTTAAGCAGTTGACTTTTTCCCTCAGTTTTTTCTCTTGTCAGTCTAAGGATGAGAAGAGTGGCACTCATGAGATGGTGTTGTTGTCCCTCCTTCATGTGATGGTCAAGGTCTCTACGAGGGACCTTCACATCACAACCTACTTCAGCATACTCACACGTCACTGGCTGGAGAGGACACACCATCAGATGGGACTCCAGATCACAACGAGCCACTGAACCAACTTCACAACAGTTTGAACATTCTAACGGACTCTTTGGACAATTTGGCAAATGTTCTTTCAATCCAACATCACAAGTAGACTCTAACCCACAATGCCAGCACTGCCAGGGACGCTTTGGACAGGAGTCAGAGTGTTTCTTGGCTTCATTGACTTCTCCCACCCACTCACACCCACTCTTCTTGTGGGGACAATAAACCTTGATCTCATTTACTCTCCTCTTGTAAAACTTGTCTGGCATTGTAGCTAGTTGTGTTTCTTTACACATGGGACAAGGCTTACCATCTCGTTGGATTCTAGAGACAGCCTCTTGGGAGAGATGGTTACCACAGCAAGCAGTCTGGTGAGGGTTGAACAACAGCTCAAGAGTCACTGGACAGAAGAAATCTTGAGAAGGCTCTTCCACAAAGTCATGATCAGTTTGTAGTTCACTAGAATGTGTAGGAGAATGGTTGGCTGATTATTTTTCATCACTACAGGCCATTTTTTCTGTCAGCATGCACTTTTCATTATAATCTAAAAGAAACACTCACTGTGACAGGGATTCTGGTGTTTTTCATTGCTGTTGTTGATGTTGCTGTTGTTGATGCTATTGATGCTGTACATAATGTCATGTTGATGTTTTTCGATGTCAGTTGTCTAACTCTTTCATAACTTTACAATTTAAAGGATGCTTGGGAAATCAAACTCCTTGGGACTCACTGGGCTTTACTTTTACATTATTAGTGGGAGCTGCTTTCAATATTGTGGGTGGACCTGCATGGTGGGATCATGTGAGCTGGCAAGCGGCTCTCTGAACCATGAACTACTGAGTTGCCTGTGGTTGCCAGGTGATAAAGATGTTAGCACTGATCATCCTACTAATGGATGTCAAGAGGTAACATGTAAAATTTGTTTGGGTGGACACTCCTTTTGAAAGTATGATGGTGAAATGTCACAATACCTTGTCGAACTATGGCCTAAGGGAAGTACAAATTATCTATGTCACTATTTATTAGATCACTATACCCAGTTGTACTCAAAGAAGTAGGTCTAGAGCTCTTAGCGAGTCGAGTCACTGTCA
Organism: Tethya wilhelma; assembly: GCA_964030475.1. Lineage (NCBI taxonomy): Eukaryota > Metazoa > Porifera > Demospongiae > Tethyida > Tethyidae > Tethya > Tethya wilhelma. The sequence continues at coordinate 5,364,689 of CAXIPT010000004.1, read as the reverse complement.
GTCATAATTACTGTTAGCATTGTGCTCTATGATAGCGAAAATGTTCCCTTTCAAAACTGCTTTTGTTGTTCTGTGTTGTCTATTCTCAGCTTTACAGTTACCAGTGGCTGCTCTGATAGACACCTATCAAACACGTCTCAGCTTCAATGCATCAGATATGAAGATGAGTGCCGAGCACTCATGCAAGAGTGTGGTGGGGACAAGTTTGTCATTTCAACACCACGTGCATGTGTGTGAAGATTCAAATCGAGGTATGTCTGTATGCCTGTGTTTTTGAATTGAATTTTGGCATTGTGCAAAATCATTACTAATAGTATGCGTGCTATTATTGGTTGTGTTAATCTCTGATACTTAATTGTGTAAGTTAATTTTTATTAGCATTCTCAATCACCCACTTAATTTGAATAATGGACTGTAATGGAGATAATTATTGCTCAATTAGTACAGCCAATTAAATTAGCCTTCTAAACAGAGAACTTTTGTTTATCATTGCCTGAAATTGGATTTTCTTTTTTGCTGCAGTGTGTTTCTTCACCACTATGGCCTGTTGTTTCGGTACTGGTCTGCCTATATCATCAACGGAGGTCGCAGTTGGTAATAAAAATGTAACTGTTTCTTTCTATACTGCACGACATGGAACAGGTAAGTTGTAAGATAATCCATAATGTCCTTTCTGCCTGCCTGCTATTGCTTTGGTGTATTTTTTTGTGCGGCATAATAATATTATTATGATCAGATTTCTCAACAATGGAGTGCTTGTAAATCACTTAAATCTGTTCAGTAGTTATATAGTAAACTCTTAGTCTTGCATATTATACACAGGCCTTCCCAAATATAATATGCATGAGAGGAGAAAAGAGAGCTAGAATTATAACTTTGTAAGTCTTGAAATTTAAAAATTAATACTATGTACCCGCGAAGGCTTAGCTAGGAATGAGGCTAGCAAACTCTGACAAATTGAATGTTACACTATATATACAGTACAAAGGAATTTCTTCAAGCAATGTATATAACCCACTTTAGTACTTAGTGTTATCTAATGTGTTCACACACACACACATTGTCATGCATACACATTCAGCTCTGTGCTATACAATTGTTGGAAACATTGGTTCATGTGAGAATAAACCAGAGTGTATTCAATCCTGTATCCCTGCTGATCCAGGTATGGAAAATAACTTAATATACAAACGATTTAAAAGTTGATGGTTAGCAACTTTTCCTGCATGTGATCTTCATGTTACTGCTTATTAATCTATTATTTTTCTAATCTCTTCACATGCAGTATGCGTCAATAACACCTTGAATGGATTGGAGAGCTGTAGTGATGGTATCTGTCAGTGCATGCCTGGCTACGCTAGTCCTGATTGCTGCGAATGTGATCCTACCCAAGGCTTCTTCAAGTTTGAGGACAAATGCATCCGTAAGTTAAGTTCAAAGAGCAAATATTTTAGCCTTATACCCAGGCCACTCCCTCTTTTCAGTGATTCAGGTGTAGGAGTAGTCTGGGTACAGGGCAACGAATATTATTTGCGTCTAATTGTGTAGGTATATATATATTATTGAGAAAAATAGGTATACAAAGTCCTAGTTACCACTGATTATTCATGTGGCTTTTACAGATAATCATTACCTGTAGATTATCAACACAAGCAAAAAAAAAAGCACATGAGTGAATAAATGCTCTTTAAGTATCCATGTGTTTTAAGGATTAGCAATAGTATTATGTTTCTCTGAATAATTTAATCCCATATAATAGGGTTAAGCACAGTACCACATCATTGAAAATTTTTAGCTTATTGTAATGTTAGGAATTTTCGAGACAAACTAATGTATCCTACAAATTGGTACTTATACAACAATGATTGTAGTCCAAGCATTACACATTATGAGGTAATGTTGATTGTTTGTTTACCCAGCCTTGTGTAAGGACTTTTCTGTACTTGCATGAACTTTATCATAAAATGTTGAAATAATGTGTCCTACAAATTGTACTGACATTTTTCCACTATGAAAATGGTTATGACATTGCATATATATGAGGTAATATTAATACTGCATTAGTTTATGTACATGTGTTTGATTGTTTGTTTACCCAGCCTTGTGTAAGGCTCACTGTGAGGTGCCAGATGTCAGAGGAGGGTGTGTGACGTGTCGTGGCGACTACTCCTTGCCAGACTGTTGTCAGTGTAGGATGAATGCCATTTCTTGTGATGACACCAGTTGTGTATGTAGAGAGGGATATGGTGGACTGGACTGCTGCGAGTGTGATGCTGGCTACTACAGAGCAGAGGATGGAACTTGTAAAGGTAGGTTAAGAAAATATTTTTTTATTATTATCATAATAATACATACTTACATGTAGCTATTGAGTTTCACCAAGTTATAATAAATGTTTCTACCTATACTCAATGGCTTTAGCTCCTTGTTCTGAGCACACTATCAACTGTTCTGGTGGTGTCTGTGTGTGTGAGGAAGGCTACGCTGGTCCAGACTGCTGTGAGTGTGACACTACCAATGGCTTTGTCTTCTACATCGATGAATGCATACGTAAGTATTTATAAACATCCAATGAATAATTTCATTTTACATTATCATTATTTATTACATACTATAAGCATTAAAATAATTATTTATTTATTTATTGGCACTTTTTATTTGTACACTTACAGCTCTGTGCCCAGCTAACTGTAGGGTGCGTTCTGTTCAAGGAGGGTGTACTAGTTGCTATGGTGACTACTCCTTGCCAGACTGTTGTCAGTGTAGGATGAATGCCATTTCTTGTGATGACACCAGTTGTAAATGTAGAGAGGGATATGGTGGAGTGGACTGCTGCGAGTGTGACGCTGGCTACTACAGAGCAGAAGATGGAACATGTAAAGGTATAAAGACAGCGTGTGTGTGTGTGTGTGTGTGTGTGTGTGTGTGTGTGTGTGTATGTCTTTGTTTGTTTGTTGTTTGCCATTGCCTAGCAATCAAAGTTTTTATAGGCTAATTGTCGGTTATTGGCTGGGTGGAAGTGAGAATAAAGTAGCTAGTTGTGTGTGCTCAGAAACTTCCAGGGATTTTTTTCTACATTATTTGGACATTATTGTCATAATGTTATGACTTTTTGGGGGGGTTACTGTGTCATTATTACTGTATAGGTCCTTGCTCTGAACACACTATCAACTGTTCTGGTGGTATCTGTGTGTGTGAGGAAGGCTACGCTGGTCCAGACTGCTGTGAGTGTGACACTACCAATGGCTTTGTCTTCTACATCGATGAATGCATATGTAAGTATTTATAAACATCCAATGAATAATTTCATTTTACATTATCATTATTTATTACATACTATGAACATTAAAATAATTATTTATTTATTTATTGGCACTTTTTATTTGTACACTTACAGCTCTGTGCCCAGCTAACTGTAGGGTACGTTCTGTTCAAGGAGGATGTACTAGTTGCTATGGCGACTACTCCTTGCCAGACTGTTGTCAGTGTAGGATGAATGCCATTTCTTGTGATGACACCAGTTGTGAATGTAGAGAGGGGTATGGTGGACTGGACTGCTGCGAGTGTGATGCTGGCTACTACAGAGCAGAAGATGGAACTTGTAAAGGTAAAGATAAGTGTGTGTGTGTGTGTGTGTGTGTGTGTGTGTGTTGTTTGCCATTGCCTAGCAATCAAAGTGTCGGTTATTGGCTGGGTGGAAGTGAGAATAGAGTAGCTAGGTGTGTGACTTCCAAAATTTTTTTCCTACATTATTTGTACATTATTGTTATAATTTATTATGACTTTTTCGGGGGTTATTATTATTACTGTATAGGTCCTTGTTCTGAGCACACTATCAACTGTTCTGGTGGTATCTGTGTGTGTGAGGAAGGCTACGCTGGTCCAGACTGCTGTGAGTGTGACACTACCAATGGCTTTGTCTTCTACCTCGATGAATGCATACGTAAGTACTAACTGTTATTAATAGACTACTGTAAATTAATATAATATTATACGTAAATTTGTGGCCTAAGTTCTCCCACTTATCTGAGTCAAAGTCTCTAGCCTCATTCCCAGGCTCTCTCCCTTGAATATTATAAGCTGAAATTACTATGCATGCCGGGTGAATTTTGCACGCATGCATGTATTAATAATAATAATTATTGGCGGGAAGAGAGCTTGAGAATGATGCTATAGTTGGAGTTTCCTGTGGATATTAAGACTAACTAACTGTATACATTTATTAATACCTTTCTCTACTTATACACAGCACTCTGTATAGCTAACTGTGGAGTTTTTTCTGCTACTGGTGAATGTACCAATTGTCAAGGAGACTACACTCTTCCAGACTGCTGCCTCTGCAGAGAAAATACTCTCAGTTGTGATGAGAATGGATGCTCTTGTTTGGAGGGATATGGTGGACCGGACTGCTGTGAGTGTGCACCAGATTACTACAGAACAGTGGATGGAACTTGTGAAGGTAACGGGGGGTCGGTAGTTTTTCTGATTTGTTGTATTTTGTCTAAAGCAACCTATCCAGTGATTTAGCAATTTTAATATTAATTTTTATTACTTTTTATTGAGTCGAAATGCATGATCACTGATTTAGCAATGACTATGCCCAACTTGTATACATTTGGTAATATTTTTAGCAAGCTATTAGCCTATATCTAGATAGTTCACATCCTTGAGTTGTATAACAGTTATGAGCAAGCCTGAATATCTTTGTAATCAGTTTGACTCTTGGGAAAATTTTGCAATTACCTTAATTGGTAGAATTTTGTTGAATGTGTTAGTCATAAAGATCATCACATCATTTCTCTGTTACTCCAGCTCCTTGTAGAGAGAACACAGTCTCCTGCACCAATGGTGTGTGTTTATGTGAAGAAGGCTATGCTGGGCCTGGCTGTTGTGACTGTGATCTTGCCAATGGCTATGTACTGCTCTTTGGAATATGCAAAGGTGTTATTATTATACTAGTAAAATAAATGTATGATCCAGTTGCGTTGGCATGGTGTAGTGTTTACTACAAACAAATTGTTAATCTGTTGTGGTTGGGTTTAAATCGCCAAACTTGACATTCCTGAAAGAAGTTTGTTAACTTTCAAGTTCTTGTAGTTTCAATTTGTGTCCTCCTTGTTTACAGCTCTATGTCCTTCAAACTGCCAGCTGCCAAATTCTAACGGAGGGTGTGTGACGTGTCGTGGCGACTACTCCTTGCCAGACTGTTGTCAGTGTAGGATGAATGCCATTTCTTGTGATGACACCAGTTGTGAATGTAGAGAGGGATATGGTGGACTGGACTGCTGCGAGTGTGACGCTGGCTACTACAGAGCAGAGGATGGAACCTGTAAAGGTATGAAGGAAAAATCCAAGAAGTGGACAGTTATTATTCAATCACGAACAATTAAACTGTAATATTATTTGTCTGATTTGAATAATCATTTATTATAGCTATACAAGCTTAAATTGAGCCAGTACATATAGGTATCATGTGTAGTCTATGTATCAAGCTAGACCCATTTCCCCTGTCACAAATCAGGGTAAGAAAAAAGGATCTATAGCCTGATAGACAAATGCATGTAGACAGACGAATGTCATGTACGTGCCATTGGTAATTTTATAATAGTTATCTTTCAAAAGCATATAATATTATAATTTCTTTTTTATAATAATGATACAATACATTGGATGTTTGCCACAGATCTTTATTAACATATTTTTTTGTTCTCTTTATTGCTTAATACCTCTAGCTCCTTGTGAAGAGGGTGTTATCTCTTGTGAAGATGAAGTGTGTCTCTGCAAGGAGAACTACAGTGGGGACGACTGCTGCACGTTCACAGAGCCACCATGCAACACAAATCAAGACATCTACTTCTTGATTGACACCACTTCCAGTATGGACCTTTTTGCTTTCTGTCAAATGATGTTTGCCATCTCGATGATCACTAGAGTGGCAAGTAATGGAAACTCTTCACGAATCGGTGCCTACCTCTATCCAGTATCGGAATTCGCCCAAGATCAAGATATGAGATTTATCAACATTGAAACCGAAGGATGCTCGTCTGCTATTAAAAAATATCACGAACTAATGCAAGAGTTTAGTTTCGAATACGATCACGGGTACCGCTCTAGACTCTACGGTCGGATCACACTTCCTTATTTGATCATAGATCTGCTGAGGAGAGACATCTTAGCTCAAAGTCCTACCCCCTCCAACGTCAAATCGGATCATCGTAAAGTGGCCGTTCTTATTACAGATGGCGGAAGTGATGGGAGTAGGGCATTGTTGAAGAGCTCCATTGATGCACTTGTTGAAGAGACAGGTACAATCACCATTGCTGCCGGTTTGGCTACTCCATACTTTAGTTCATATTATAACAATCAGTTTCGAAACGATTTGACTGTTTTGGCAAATGGAGATTCGAACAATGTCGTGTTTGCTTGGAACACCCGTGCACTCAATAAAGGAATCATCAACAAGATGATCACAAATGGTATCATATGTGAAGACAGAGGTAGGTCCCTGTATGGAATATCACACACACACACACACACACACACGCACACACACACACACACACACACTAACGTGCACACCACAGGTAGTGAACTTCTCAAGCTTCTGGATGAGGGCAATGCAGAGCTCTACTGCATATGCAACTCCCAGTTCTTCTTCTTCAACAAATGTCGAGCCGGTTGCCTACCCAGGAAGAGATCTCAGTGTCAGCAACCTCCATCATGTAAGGAATAGTATTATTTTATAATCAGTGTAGGAGCTTCTTTGCCATATTAGTTCCATCAGTGTCCAGGATCTAGTGGTACTTAAGAAACACATTAATTTTGAAGTTTGAGGGTCAACTCAGGGGGTCGTAGGTTAAGCTAGTATAGGCCACTGGTTAAATTTCTCAGCCCTTCATTATTACTGATTAATTAATATATAATAATATTGCTTGTTCTTGATGGTTATGCTTACTGCAGGTACCTAATTTAGTCAACTCTACCCATATGTTGTTGTAGTATGAACTGAACCCCATGCAGAACTATATTCAACTTGCAATATGCTGCGTAATCATGATATACATTGTATAGATCGAAGGTTTTTTTAAATCATTCATCATTGATCATTTTCTGTGCATGTGTGCATGTTTAGCTTGTAGTAGACAATGCTATATATTATTACAATAATATTATAGTTTATACCTTTTATGCAAATAATAATTATTATAGTATAATTTTAAATACAGGCCAAAAATAAAACAGGTTAAAAATGGGTTTGATTATTATTTTGTACAATAATATTATACTATTGTACGTACAAGCTGAAGGCAGCTAGCTATACATATACGTAGCTTGTATGGAGAGTAAGTACAAAAACACTATCCTATAGCCTAAGATTACACTTCAAGATGGCAATAGGTCCGCTCTTTGTTGTGGCTGCCAAGACAACCTCACCACTCTCACCACCACAAACTCTAGATCTAGTCAGAGAAATGTGCTTCACTTGAGACTGCAGATCAAAACAAGCCACAGTTCTACCGGATTCAATCTCCCATATCTTGATGTGACCATCTCGCGAACCAGTCGCTATAAAACACTCATTCATGACCAACAGAGTCATCACTGCATGAGTATGTCCGACAAAATCGGTCACCATCTCTCCTGTGGTTTTGTTGTAAGCTTTTAGTTGGTTTTTCCCACAATGGATACCAGCAATGAACACACCATCGTCTGCCGGAGAAAACGAGACACACTTCACATTGTCTGTGCACTTGATTTGCAGTAAAGTGCTACCGTTCTGCAAACTCCAGAGGAAGATGTTTGAATCGTCTCCTCCCGACACTAACTCTGTATCTGTACTGTTCAAAGCAACACACCATACAACTTTAGAGTGTCCATCAAGTACTTTGGTGCACGTTTTACTCCTAGTGTCCCAAACTCGAATACTGCCATCAAAAGATCCTGAAATTGCCAAGTGTTTGTCTTTTGAGATGGTTACACACTTGATACCACCACTGTGTCCTGGCAACGTAGCTACACATTCTGCACTTTGGATGCTCCACATTTTCAATGTGCAATCCATTGAAGCTGAGAAAACAGTGTTCGTATCAAGGGTTGACACAAATGTGACTGTCTTGGTATGATCCTCAAGAGTATTCACCAAGTTGTACGATGAAAGGTCCCAGATTTGAATGACTCCATTCTTAGCTCCTGAAATTAGAAATCTATTGTCGACTGTGAGTGCTAGTGATGAAGAGGGTGCTTTAAAAGTGTGAACGCACGATCCATTGGCTATGCTCCATACTTTAGTAGCATCTGGTGCTCCAGATATAACAAGGCCCGTTTTTGTGGATATTATACATTCAGGTTGCTCATAATGGCGATCGCTTGGAGGCGCCTTTTCTTCAGCAAGCTTCCAAACTTTAACTGTCTTGTCGTTTGAAGCAGACAGAACAATGTTGCTTGAACCACTTGCGACAGCTACGCACGACACCCACGAGGAATGACCTTCCAGGGATTGAAGGCAAGAACCAGTCACCACATCCCAAACCTTCAAAAAGTCATCTTTTGATCCGGAGACTATCCTACGTCCATCGGGTAGTGGGGCCACACACCACACACCATCCAAGTGACCCGTAATGGTACGAACACACTCTCCTGATCGGATATCCCAGACTTTCAAGGTCTTGTCCAGTGATCCTGTTACGATAAGAACGCTTGATGAATTATTAGGTGGAGCTATTATTGTTAGACACTTGATAGTTTTGGTATGACCGACAAGAGTGTGTTCCACGATACCCTTTCTCAAATCGACAACTTTTGCGATCATATCTTCGGAGCCAGTGAGTACTAGTGATCGGTCGGATTGAGTGAGGCTACGTAGGCAAGTAATAGATGCAGTGTGCAGTCCTTGTAATGTGTGAGTCAGCTGTTTTGTTGTAGTATCAATGACACCCAAGTCTCCACTCTCCGTTGCATACACACACAATCGATCATTGTCAGCAAACTCCATACACTTGATAGAAGACCCATCATGTACTTCAGTGATCGGCTCAAAGTTTTCAGAGTCCCTAGCAAACGCTACAACCACACCAGATTTCGTACCCGCCACAATGAGCAGATTATCAGAACTGACGGCTATTGCTGTAAAGATATCGGAGAATTTAGAACTGGAGATCTCTTCACCTGTTCTGCAATTCCAAACACTCAAAGTCCTTCCTGACACTGCTGTCAATACCTCTCCTTCTAATGCAAAGCAAGGTGATCCTGAATCATTGATCTTAAGCAAATGTAGATTCTGTATGTACTGGAAAGACGTGACGTCCCAAACATTAAAGACGCTACCATTTGCCCCTTTTGAACAGGAGACAGCAAAAGGATGGGTGCTTGAAATGGAGAGGCCTAGTACTAATTGGGGGTGTCCTGACAGTGTCGTCTTGAGAGGCCCACCGGGACTGATCAGACAGGTGTTGTTTGGAATCAGTAGGGGCTTGTTGCAAGTGTTGATCCATTTATCCACTTGTGAAAGTAAATTTTGAATGGATGGTGATATCGAAGAAGGGTTTAGTCGTCCTAGTAGCTGTCTGGCGAGAGAGTCTGAGTCAACTTTGAGACTGTGAGCTGAGAGTAGTAAAGTTTCGTTCATAATTGACACATCTCGGTCTTCTTCTTTGAAGGTCGAGAGAGCCAGAGAGAAGTCATTCATGAGAGAAGTGAAGTCAGTTGCTTTCAACTTGATGTGTATCCATTCATAGTTACAGAGAGTAATCCGTTTCAGCTTCTCTAGCTGATTCGACATCAATAAATGTAGTGGAAGTTCATTTAGCTTTCTAAAGTTGTAAACATTGTCAGAAAACTGTAGAGGTTGCGATGCTACTTGTCGTTTGGCACCTTGGATTGTAAGCTGTCGGTGAGAGAGAGTGACTGTCTTCCCACTAGTCCCACTCCATGTACCTTCAAAGAAAGTTGCGAGGGTCTCATGCAACAGTAGCTTATTACTCTCATCCTTCTCCACATAGCGAGCTCGGGCACTCTCAACAAACTGCCTGTGATACCAAGCTAGGACCGTCTTCCCATCAGCTTGCTGCTGAACCAAGTAGTCGTCAATCACGTGACGGATCCTCTTCCAGAGTAGGACCGGTATCCTCACCACTCCTTCTATGGGAGGGTCCCAATACTGGTACACATCATTCAAAACTTCATTGTCGAGAGACAGCACATCTTCGAGTTCTGCCTCCGTCAGTCCATTCCCAGAGGCAGTGATGTAACCGAGGGCTCGTTGGACGAGAATCCGTCCGTAATTCTCCTCCAAGTATCCGTAAAAGTGTGTGAGAGCTTCAGTTGTTGATTTTGCAATGATCAACTTGTCAGTTGGAGTGTATGATTTCCAATGGGACACATTACGAAAGAGTAGCCTCAAGAACAGAGGCTGTGGGTGCAAGGAAAAGGCCATGCTGACAGTTCTTTCTTGTTCGATTGTCAGACTCCGATGAATCTTACTCAGCCAAGCTTTGAGGATCTCCATACCAGTCTGTAGAGGCATGGCATCTACTTCAACATAGCAATCTTCGCAGGGAAGCATTGTCTTGATAGTCTGAAGACAGCCATGTTCTACTGGAAGCATGGACACAATGATGTGTACGTTTGGAGGTAAGGTCTTAGGGAGCCAGTTTAAGGTATAGGCACCGTTCGACGAAGAGAGTTGGTCGATTGAATCGAGAAAAATTATAAGGTGTTCTTTCTTGTCAGTGAGTGATTCCAAGACTTGACTTTGAAAGTACTGTACCACCTGGATGTAGTCCATTTGCTGAAATTTTGGAGGTGGAAGCTTGAACACAGTACATATCTGCATACACACACTCTCAAGGACACTCCTTATGGTAGAGCTGCTGGGAGATGTACCCAAGAATCGAAGGATCGCCACAAAAGGGCTGCCGCTATTTTCCACCCAATCCCGAACACTAAGAGCAGCTTTGGCCATCACCGAGGTCTTTCCAGACCCAGATACTCCGTGGACGATAAGAGGTCTACGACTGGTGTTACAATCGGAAGTGATGTGATTCTTAATACGATCAAGAATATCGGCTCGACCACAAAATGAATCGCATTTTTGCTTACAAAACGTAGCATGGTGGAGCACCTCCCTGAATAGCTCACTGGTGGACTCTTCTCTTGCTGTTAAAGTGTCGTCAATGAGATGTTTAATATCGGTACAAACTTGGGAGCAAAATTTTTGAAGATAGTCTTTGTGTTCCAATACACTAGGATCAATGCCTCCTTCCACCCATGGAACAGAGTAGCGACGGATATTCGATGGATCTAACACTTTGGGTAGTGTTTCTTCTTTCAAGTTTTGGAGAAGTTTTTGAGCATTGCGGTCCAGTTTAGTCGAATCGTGTGGTTCCACATCGATGTGCTTGGTTGCCATGGCATCGGTGAGGTTGCTATGGAGACCAGCGAGGTCCCTGGTGTAGACAAGGCAGTGGTTGTTTGGTGAGGAGGAAGTCAGGATACCGTGATGAATCTCATCCTCTGTCACTGGAATAACAATAGGAAAATTATGTAAAATTATGTTGTACAGGTTGATGATGACACTTTCTTCAAAATTGAAACACTTGTGCATTTTGATTATGAGTAAATTTGGTAAAAGATGATGGTCAATGGAATAGACAAATTCATCCAAATTGAAACAGATATAGATTATGAGTCATAACAATTCCACTGAACTATACAATATGTCACATTGTGCTAGTTTCACAAATGACATTGTACAGTCCTACAGTATACACAATGTCATAGTGTACAAACTACAACACACTAAACATACAGTTGGTATAACTTTCTTACACATGGGAATTCTACATGGGGAATTATTCTGCATGTATTCACACTAAAAGAATTTTCTGTAGAAAGGATGTCACAATTAACCTTTCTATAGTATTACTATAGGTTCATAAGTTCAATGCACTCATGATCACACATATAAGGGCACGCAACTTCTTTGTTCCATTGACCCCCTATAGCTGTGACACCTAGCTACTCTATTTTCACCTCCACCTATCCAGAAGTGGCAATTAGCTTTGGTTGCTAGGCAATGGCAAACACCGACACACACACACACACACACACACACACACACACCTGACTGTACATACTGATGTCTCCTCTCTACTGACATAAGCCCTTGCTCAAAGGCTATATCAACCAGCTCCCAAAAGAGCCTTTGAAGCTTCAGAAATGTCTCCCACCATTTCTGTCTGTCAGCTTCACGTAATTTCTCATCTTTGCTCGTGTAGTTCACATAGATCTGATTGATGGGTTGAAGTTGGAACATGACTGGAATGGAGTTAGTGTCATTTCGGTACCATTCTGTGAGCAGAGTTGCATCAATGTCGTGAGATGATGCAATGTTTAGGAGCAGAGCAAATTCTGATGTGGGAATCCTTGCAGGAAAAGGTCTGTAGCCATAGCGATTCCCTAGAAAAGCCTGTAAAACAAGAGTTAAAGGTTTATTTTATGCAACTAGTTTTTTCCGCTGATAAATCTTGCTTGTTAAGTGAAAAAAGTTTACAGTAAATGTTTATAAAGGACAACAATCACACATGCCTATTGTACATGTACGAACCACTCTTCCAGTGCCACTAAACACGTGCACAATTGGTCTCGCAGTCTGCATTGTTGTGTATTATATGCCCTAAAGCTAGGCATGCAGTACATCTCACCACAAAGGAAGGTCCAATGGACAGCCTCTGACAGTTGATGATCTCTTGCACACAAACGTCACTGGTTTGGTGGTAGGAGATGTTTTCATCCCTCACCCCCCATCTCATGTCCACCACTTGGAACTCCAGTCCCCTCTGTTGGCAGTAGGACTGCAGGAAAGGGAACACCTCCTTTGTCAGCTTGTTGCGCTCTTGCACAAAATCTATTTGTGTGTGACAGAGAAAAGTTTCTAAAGTGAATTTGTACTGAGCCATATATTTTGTAGCCACTAAAGTCTTTAAAGTTATACTTTAAATGGCATTGGGTTGCTCCAAGAAACAGTCATACATAACTTACATAATACATCTATAGCTGCACTGGCTAGACACTGTTACATGTATAAACTGAGCCACACACATCAATCGTAGTATTAATTTTAACAAAATTTAATTTTCATTCAGTTACTAAAGCTGACTCACCACCAAATGTTGAGCTGAGAAAAATCCTCACAACATTTGTGTTCTCTGGTGGCAACTTCGAGTAGCACCCTCGAAGGATTGGCTCATACACATCCATCCTGTCTGACTCAATACGCAGATCAAGGCTGCCTCTGTCTCGGTCTGTGATTTGATAGTAAGTAAGTCCGATATAATAATAATGCGGACACACCTCTTCGAGTAATTTGGGGCGGGGCATGCAGGGCGCGTAATTTAACAGACATTGCGCATGCGTAGAAAAATCGCGCACACATTCCTGCAGTACAGCAGCTATTCGTCCAATGAGCATATTAAATGCACTATAAATGAGCTTAATCGATCAATACAAGAAAATTTAAGCCTATAAGAGCTATAGCTGTAACCAGACTACTCAAGTCACAGTGTTATTATTTATGAAGGCGCGAGCAAAGCCCAACCTCTTCATAGACACATCAAACTTAGTGTAGTAGACTCCGCCAAACACATTGCCCAAGATCCACTTTGGGTAGTCAGCCTCAAGACCTTGGAACCCACTCACACAAAACTTCAGCCCACTTTTAGGGTGTTTGTACTGTATGGATAATAATACATTTATGGATACCACATAATTATATAGTTCCAAATTTTTGTGGCATAATATTTTCGTGAATTTTGTGATTTGACCATATCAAATTTTCTCCATGAAAATTTAGATAACTGTATATATATTGCCAATAAAATTACAGAGATTGTGATTAACGAAAAGTTAGTTCAAAACAGCAAAGACCGACTTTTCATGAACATTTGTGCCACAAAAATTTGGAGCTATACAGTATCAAAGCACAATATAAAACATTTTGTATGTGAAGTTTTTTTATTCTCTTTCTGCACAATACACTGAGCTATAGTTTGTAAACAGGTGTAACCAAGGTAGAAACAAAAAAGTCTAAGACTGTCTTAGCACAAAAGTTTCAAAAAGTTTATTTTTAATAACAAGACAAGCACTTGTTACATTATTATCTATACTCAATTCCTTTACCTTGATAACATATTCAGTTGCTTTTAGTTCAAAGCTCTTTCCATTGATCTTGAAGACAATGTCAGGAAGGTGGTGGAGAGTATTACAGTCAACAAGGTACTGTATAACAAAGGAAAACACAACACAGTTGACTCAACGAAATAGCACGCTACAAGGAACAAAAATTGTTTTCAGACAATAACAACTATGGAATTGTGATGCAAACAAGGAACACATGTGAAATGGTTAGAAATGTTGATCTGTGCTTAATACTTGGCTCACAATTGTGTGTCAGTTGTTGATTCACTATCAGTAGTGAATCCAGGATATTGAATAGGGAGGTTCTATAATCAATCCTGGCGAAAATTTTCTTGCATAGCTATGCCACTTAATTCTGGTCATAAAGCCCAGCCCTTTAGGACGCATGCAGCTAAAATTTTGCCAGAACAAAGCCTAGTTGTATGGAGAAAAAATGTAAGAAAGAGACAGAAACTATAATATCTTTCACAAAAGAATCCCATCAGATCCATTTTTGAGCAATGTACATGCAATCATGCCTCAGATCATGAATACAGGCATAGGCTTACCACTCCTTGGTCAGAGGTAGCATTGATCTGCTTATTGATCTTGTCTGTCTCTGAAGGGGGTCCAGCTATGAGGGAGGTCCCTGTGTCAGCAATGGCAATACATCCACCAGAACAATACATAGTACTGCCCAATGTAATACTGTATGTATACATTATAATGAATAGAATGATGAATGGGGGACACACAAAGGAATTCAACATTACTTCAATAACTTATCGATATCTCTCACTTATCTATCTTAAAGCTCCAGTAATCTTCACGATAGAGATTGACAAAATTCAGAGGGTAATAATAGTGATTTACATCACTTCCACCAAGAATAAGCTCACCACTAATCCTGCCATTTTCACCTCTGTGTGTGTGTGTGTGTGTGTGTGTGTGTGTGTGTGTGTGTGTGTGTGTGTGTGTGTGTGTGTGTGTGTGTGTGTGTGTGTGTGTGTGTGNAAACTGTTACTCTAGTAACCTCCATGATATTACTGGAGAAGTTCTTAAGGCTGAGTGGAGACTGGAGAACACTGAAGCACACCAACGAACTAAGCGCAAATATGTCAAGAAAGATGAGGACTATTGGAGTGAAGAACAACGGAAAAGGCCTAGGACTGATTGATCAATCGTTTTAATACATGCAGGCTCTACTTATAGCTTACTTTTACCTCTTGTAAAGTTGTTTACGTCTACTTCTTTGTGCCTCTGCTGCCACTGCCACGTAATTGTACACACGTATAAATTCTGTAACCACAAAATTGTGACGTTTCAGTGCACTTACGTGATGTCATAATTACTTCCGAATTGGGACTTAGACTTGAAATCACAGGCCATTATTCCCAACTTAACGGCCAAAAAGGAAAAAATTCACAGGCTGTGCAGATCATTTTTCATCACGTACGTACTTCATACATGTCATACTAATAAAAAAAATGGTAACAAACTTGCAATTTTTTTCGAGTGAGCGTTTAAATCTAAATAAAAATCAAAAAAAGTGTAAAGTGAAATTTTTGTATAGATAAACAATGGCGACTTGAACGAGGCGGAAACGACCAAAAAGGCATGCCAAGAATGCAGTTCCAGAGCTCGAACCTGGTATGAAAACAAAATAAACAAAGTAAAGAATACATCTAGGGGCTAACAAAATGCAGAGCTTACCTTGGATTTTCAGAGCGCTACTCTCCCCTATGGTACTAGTACAAAATCTTGTTTTAGTATACGGAGTAGTATGCGGAAAAATTTTTGGTCATGTCCGCCCATTGCTGGCAATGCAATACCTCGGTTATCTGGACATGCACCTTGGTACTAGAAGTCTGCCGAATAAGTAAAAAGTCTGGATAATCGAAAAGATAAATTTTAGCAGCACTATAGCAGTACGTATCCACAATCGTTTTTCTGACTAGTATTGTAAGCTTAATACTTCTACAAATGTGGCAATGTGGTATACATTCAACCAATACTAGTGACTCACATCGAGGTAGTTTGTCAGTGGTTCAGGAGATTCCTTGAGTGTCGTAAACCCATACTTCTTCTCCAGTTGTCTCATGACACGTGAGTACTTTGTTACAGGATGCAGGGTGGAGGGGGGCATGGGGAAGAGGGGAACCCTGTAATTATAGTGGAAGGTAATTATAGAACTGCTCCAATTAAGAATAAAATATACTTCAGTATGGAGTATATTATAACTTATGGGTATGGGAGTCTAATGATCATCTATAGCTGGTGTGGCATGCATATTCAGTTATAATTTTATTACTGCTGCTAATGGGCACCAAAAAGCTAAGTCCTTAGTATCTGAAGAGTATATACAAATAATAGTCAGCCGCTGAATTGCAATAGACAATCAAAACAATAGTGCTCTATTGATGAGCGTGCAAACTTGAAGGCATCCCATAGACTTACCTAACAACTTGAGCAGAACAAAGAGCAGCAAGTGCTCCTACCAACAGCAGTACAAGCTTCATCTCTGAGTCAGGCTGTTTGTGTCCGTTTCATACTATGCATGCATGCTCTGAAGAAACGGACACACCTCTTCAAATAATTTTGGGCGGGGCATGCAGGGCGCGTAATTTAACTGACATCGCGCATGCGTACAAAAATCGCGCAACAGTTCACACAATCTGCCATGTATGTAATCTTCTCTTATGTATCTTTCACTGAGAATGCATATTAAATAAATGTACTATAATGAGCTCAATCAATCAATACAAGAAAAGTTTAAGCCTATAAGCTATAGCTGTGACCAGACTACTCAAGTCACAAGTTTCATAATTTCTTCTCAGCAAGTTCTGATCAGTACTTGGAGCGAGCAAAGCCCACCCTCTTTTTAGTCACATCAAACTCAGTGTAGTAGACTCCAATGAACACATCACCCAAGATCCACTTGGGGTAGTCAGCCTCAAGACCTTGGAACCCACTCACACAGAATTTCTGACCACTGTCAGGGTCTTTGTCCTGTATGGATAATACCGTGTAGCACAAAAATTTGGTGAATTTTAATACTTGGCAACTGGTGGTTTTAGATCTCAAAGCACTGGTTTGTTACTAAATTTTGCAAACTAGCTCAGGGTACAGTGAAACCTCCAAACAAAGGACACTTTGGGGACAATATAAATTCAGCTTGTTTGTCTTTTGTAGAGAGGTTGTCCTCCTTTCGAAGGTTCTGTTTGTATTGCTACAACAGGGAATTGGAATTTTTGGGAACTAAGAATTGTCCTTGTTGAGAGGTTAATAATAGAGTGTCCCTTTCTCAGAGGGTCCACTATCGGAGGATCTACTGTATTGTGCAGAAAAGGGGGAGGGGGAACCTTCACACACAAAATGCTTTAATTAATGTCAAAAGTTTACCTCGAGAACATACTCAGTTGCTTTCAGTTCAAAGCTCTTTCCATTGATCTTGAAGACAACATCAGGAAGGTGGGGGAGAGTATCACAGTCAACAAGGTACTGTATAGCAGAAGACAACACAATTATAATTATTTGACTCAATGAAATACCATATAGCACAAAATATTGGCGGGAATAAAATTTGGCAGATTGTCCAAAATTTCATGATTGGTGGATTTTATATTGGCATTTGCACACGCAGCAATACACGTATTCCATATGTGCATGCGCAAAAATGACGATTTGGTGGATTTAATATTGGCAGTCCTTACCGAAACCGCCAATCCGCCAATATTAAAATCCGCCAAATTTTTGTGCTATACGGTAGCATGAAACACAGAAGAAAAATTGTTGTCAGACAATAACAACTATGGAATTGTGACCCAAACAAGGAACACGTGTGAAATGGTTAGAAATGTTGATCTGTGCTTAATGCTTTGCTGGTACAGTAACACGCATTGAAAAATCATTGGAAAAAATCTTGAGATCTAGCTGGGATTCGAACCCAGGTCGTTCAGACTCTGGTCAAAATACTTTTACCACTAAGATACTAGAGCTTTCAGGTATTGGAACAGTGAATAGTAGTGCATATACTACTAAACACTAGTTGACTTCCAAGCCAGATCTCAAGGCCTACATGTAATGGCATGACCCACATGATGCAAGTACATGACCAGCATGCTACTTCCTGACACGATAAACGCACCATGCCTAAATCACATGCATAGGCTTACCACTCCTTGGTCAGAGGTAGCATTGATTTGCTTATTGATCTTGTCTGTCTCTGAAGGGGGTCCAGCTATGAGGGAGGTCCCTGTGTCAGCAATGGCAGTACATCCACCAGAACAATACTTGGTACTGCCCAATGTAATACTGTACGAATAGTTCGAAAGAATAATGAATGGGGACACACGCAGGTACACACACACACACACACACACACACACACACACATACAAAGGAATTCAACATTACTTTAATAACTTATCCGTATTTCTCACCTATCCATCTTAAAGCTCCAGTAGTCTTCACGATAGAGATTGACATAACTCAGAGAGCCAACATAGTGATTAGGATCAGTCCCACCGAAAATAAGTTCACCACCAACCTTACCAGTTTCATCTCTGTTTGTGTGTGTGTGTGTGTGTGTGTGTGTGTGTGTGTGTGTCTGTGAATAAAACATCAATTTCTGTGACCATTTAAATCAATATTGCTGCACAAACATTGATCCGAAAAATAGTTATTATAAACATGCAAGGTATATTATGAGGAACTATTAGTATGAATATATAACAACATGCAGAGAGCAAGCATGTGATTGCTCAATAAAATACTCAGTTACAGTGGAACCTAGATTATCTGAACATCTCGGGGGACAGGCTAATTTTCGAATTCGGCACTCACAAAACTGAATTTGTTTAGATAACTTCATGCGGTAGCTACGATAGTATTACTGGGTCTTCAGCTTGCTAGAATACTAGCTGGCAAAATTTTTCTTTGATCAAACTTGAATCAATCAACAATGACAACTGTATGCAACAATTACACTAGCCACATGCTCAAAAAAAGTGGGTGGAGTCATGAGTTCGAGTATAATAATTATGTGTATTGAGTGTTATGGATATACGTGTACTTTCAGCGCTTTCATTTACTCATCAATTCTTCACTAGCAATCTTTGCAGCAATACATACACACACACCTGTCGAGATAGAAACCAAACACTGGACTAGTAACCAGCTTCTGGGAGACCATGTTCTGAAAGACAGGCATGGCTTTGTCCACGGCAATATCTGGCCAAGCCATTCCAAGAATACCGTCAAATTTAGCATCGACAAATGTAGCTCCTGGTTGCTCTGTTGCTTCAGCAAACACTTGTTTCTTTACGGTAAGACCAGCAACCTGTGTGTGTGTGTGTGTGTGTGTGTGTGTGTGTGTGTGTGTGTGTGTGTATCAATGAGAGGGTTAGTTTGGTATGGAGGAGACAATAAAGTAGCTAGGGGTCACAGGGGTCACAGGGGTCACACAACTATAATGTGTGTGTGTTCATGGTATGTATAACAAGAGAATTTAATTTTGTTATAGCCAGAAACTAATGGAAATACCTTGGGTATTATAAAATATTATTCTAACTACACACTTCTATACACACTTGATCACACTGACTGTATCAGGTTAATTGTGACTTACAGTAACAGAGTCTTGACTCAGGAACCCTGTCAGACTTCCAGTTCCATACTTGATGGAGAACGACTTTCCGTTCTTAACGTAGGTGTGTGACTTGGAGCTATAGTACTTGTCATGGTTCTCTAAACACAACAATAACAAGAACAACCTTCAAAACAAGACAAGTTTTCTCTAAGTACCCCCCCCTTTTCCCTTCCCAACCCACGCACGCACGCACATACGTATATGCATGCACACACACTCTCATGCACACACACACACAAACACACACAAATTTTAATAGCTCTAAGTACTAAAAGCTACTAACAGAAAAATAAAAAATTAAACCTTGCAGGATATAGCGATATGTTAAATAACTTACGACAGGCTGCGTCATCAGGGTCGCACTTGGACGAGGGAACCCAGAGGTTGGAGGAGCCAGTGTCAAAGATGACAGTGAAGTTCTGAGGAGGGGTTCCTATACCAATGACTCCATAATACTCCGCCTACAGGATATAGAGAGACACATGACAGCAATGAGTGCATAGACACAGGGAAATTTTCAGTGCTAAATGGTTTGCTTGTTAATTTTTCGGGTGCTTAATTTTCTCCATTTTTCGACTGATCTAGTAAAGATTGCCATACGTTTTAATTTTGACCACTTGCACAGTAAAGTTCTCAACCTACAGTTATCATGATAATAATTATGGCAACAAGAAGAGATGGTTCAAATCGATAAAAACACGGATTTGGGAAAGCCTAAGAACGAGGCTAGACAGCAACTGTTCAATGAGTATATTACACTACCACAATAGTGTATGTACGTATGTGGTTTGTATGTAACAAGAAGTGATAAAATTAATGTTAGTGATAACAAGTACGTAGCAATTGAAATTTCATAAAAGTGCTGTGAACTACTGAAACATGCCAAGATGCTTGAAAGTTTTGGGACATTATTACCATATCATGAGTATATATTAATTACTAGTCTAGTAAGTAAAACACTTTTGATATGGTTGAGACATAGCGGTCAAAGTCGCCCACGCTTGCCCTTTGATCCAGTTTGTAGCGCTCAAAGTCAACCATAAGCTGTCCTTATCACAATCATGTATACTCAGAATCACAGGAAGTCAGTACTGGTGGGCATACTAAATTATTGGGAAGCCTATTGTTATCTTACCCTGCATAGGATCATAATTACTATGATCCTGGAATTACCAGGAATTAAGACACCAAAGCTAGCTGGCAAGATGCAGAATTTGTATAAAAATTCAATTGCACATTTCCTGTGAATGCATGACCCACCATTGTCCCTAACTGTCAGATTCCTGGGTGTTGTATTGTTATAATATTATCTTATCGTGCATCGTTGTTATCTGGCTGAACTATTCTAGGAACTCGAGCCTACATAGACATCTACTCAAAGCATGGTGGTCAATATACCAGCTGTACTGTGTGTGTGGTAAATACTGGTAATCTACTTCAAAGCTAGCTAGCATGCCGAATTTCTATAAAAGTGCTGCATACAGGTCTAGTTGGTCAGTATACCAAAATTTAGCACCACCATCAGTATATTTGGAAGTACGTGCACTCACTGAAATTGAATTTCTCACGATGAAGTTTATCAACTCTGCCGTCGCGGTGCTACTAATCGCTCCTTGCCTACTAATCGAAAGTAGCACATTCGAAGCTCCGCTTGTCAACAACACATTCTTCTTCCACAACAAGTTCTTTAAGAACGCAAAGATGGCTCAATGGGGTACTGGAGAACGTCAAGTTGGTACTAACCTGACGCTCAATGTTAATCAACTTTGGCACCTTGAGAAACATCCAACTGAAAACTTTTACTACATCCACAACGCTAAGCATAGCTCCTATCGGATAACAAAATGGGGGAGCGGGGATGGTGATGTCGGGGTCCGCAGTGGTCCTAAGGTTGAAGGTCAGCTCTGGAGATTTGAAAGGGAAGAACTCGAAGGTTCAATTTACTACCGTATTACCAGTAAGATGTGGCCCGAAGCAAAAATTACCAAATGGGGCTGTGGTGATGAAATGTGGGGGACATATATGGATTGCACCTGTGA
Source organism: Tethya wilhelma (assembly GCA_964030475.1). NCBI lineage: Eukaryota > Metazoa > Porifera > Demospongiae > Tethyida > Tethyidae > Tethya > Tethya wilhelma. The sequence continues at coordinate 5,342,828 of CAXIPT010000004.1, read as the reverse complement.
AGGTCAACTGTGGGAGCTTATTCCTCGATTCAATGTTTCTTTTTTCCCGACTAATGTTATTCACGGTGATCACGGTTTAGATAGGTAAGTATACAAAAATTTTAATACATTGTATATATACATACATACGGTAGATCAATCCGGAAATTTTCGCTGTTAAAATTTTTTTGACCATACGCACAAGTAGCGAATATTAAATGTGTGAAAATTTAAAACGTATGGTAATTTTTACTGAATCTGTCAAAGTGGCAAAAAAACAAGCGAAAAATTTATAGCGGCGAAAATTTCTCAATCTACAGTATACCGGCAAAATAAATTTTTACAACAAAAATTAAATCAGACAATTATAATAGTTTAGCGATGAACTACAAGTTTAGTGAGTTAGGAAGGAAGTACGTATGTAAAAAAAATAAAATGGCACTACACTGTGGCTGCTATTGTCAGAGAGAACCTCTGAGCAAGTTTTTTTTACATATGGTGAGTACAAATAGAAGGAATGGCCGGGCCAACTGTCCCATAGACACAATACAAAATGCTTTTCGCTATAAAAATAAAAAAAGACCCAGCAGCTAAAGTACAAACTTTACAACACTACATGTTATTTATAAATGATTTGTAGACAAATTTTGTGTTTAGTGTATAGCGGGTAAATTGGGCAGGCTTGAAATTTGGCATATTCACATTTTAGCATGATTGGTGATTTAAATTTGGCAATTTAATTCTGCACGCTGCATTATTTATAGGTGCGTGCATGCGTATAAAACTGTTTGGCAATTTTTAATTTGGTAATTTGCAAAATAATTTGCCAATTTGCTAAATTTAATTCTTACCAAACCACACAGACCAGCACACTTATAGTCTACTGCTTAAATTAACTCAAAGCCACACACAACATTTACACAAGAAATTTCATTTCATGATATAATTCTCAAATTTACTCGCTATACGGTACGTTAGTGTGTACCTATAGCTAGAATTTAGCTTCATAAATCATACAGACCAGCACACTCATACTCTACAGCTTAAAGCCAATATCATTTATTCTTGCAGGGTTGAACGACAGTATGCACTTGGTGGTAGAGAGGGATATCAGCACATTAGTTTTACCAATGGATTAGTTTTGCAAAACTCAGCAAGACTATCTACAAAAGGATGGTTTAAGGAAGCTCTGAATGCATCAGTGTACGCACAGCATGAAGGGTGGCTAGTGACCTTCGAGACACTTTTTTATGGCGCCCCCATTAATATTACTAATCTAAACATTGGAGCACCCGAGAGTAGCTGGTCTCGACAGACTGCACACAACAGGACCTGTAGACCATCCATACACGAAGAAGAAAGGATATTTTGTGTCTATGATCCAGTTATTGTCAATTTTACAAGTCCCTTGGTGAATGATAATTGTGCACTGATATATCACAGGTTGGCCTACCCCTAATATTTTACCTGAAGAACACCAGTACACATCCACACACATTGTAATCGTTATATTTGGAAAACAATATCAATAATTGTGTGTTGTAATAGAAATTGCCTAGTAGTTTGTAGAAAGTTGAACTTTGACCCCCCTAATTGTCATACGATGTATTCTTTTACAAGTTGCTACTTTCTACTAATTAATTTTGCTTGTTTCCTATCTAAAAATATTATTTGAATATTATTACTGGTGAACACAAGTTTAATAGTTATAATTATAGAGTATAGTTATTTATAGCTTGTTCTCGTCTGTAGGATTGAAAAGCTATAATAAAATCCAACATACGGTATAGCTATCTTACGTATTATCATATTACATGCAAAGTTTTATATGTCCGTCTGTGTGTTACGGGAGTTCACTGGAAGTGATGTGACCTCAACCTCGAGCTAAAATGCCACTTTTTCTCTGGACTGTGGAGAATGCAAGCTATGAAAAGTGTGCCTATAGAAAGCTAGCTTAGATAGTGCTAGCCTAGGATAGAATCACAGGTGCTACAAGCATGGCAGACTGTTTTTTGAGATTGCTGACAAGGCTTACCATGCAGTGGCATCCACATCCATATGGCAAGCCACTCGTAACAAAATTAAATACGTGATACGTCATATAGATCACGTTCTCACTACGCGATAAATAATTTTCACTACGTGATACGCGATATAACGTACCTCGTTCTCACTACGCGATAAATAATTTTCACTACGTGATACGCGATTAAATCTGCGCATGCTCAGTTTACCTACCACGTGTATGTGTGTCAGAATCATAGGTAGAAGATGGCGAACATGGATTCCGACTCTATGAAGATTCTTTTCGAATTCTCCGGCTCGAAAAGGGAGCTATATGTCACCTCAGGAGATTTGCTTTGTAAGCTAAACAGAGTTATAAAGCATTTTGAAAAGGAAGCCAAGATAGTGTTGAGCCCTGATCCCAGCCACAGTGAGGATGTGAGTGCTGGTGACTCGGAAACGCTTTACCTTCTTCAAAGGTATTCGAAGGAATGGAGCGAGTATGTAGATGTAATTGATGTGATTGAAGTGGACAACGGAGATATATTGAAGGCCGTGCCAGTTCCTAATTGGCACAAATCTCCGCCGAAGCCGGTTGAAGTAAGTTAATTTAAAAGACTCAGTCTTGAGCTATCCGGTTGCCATTTGACATGACCCTAAAACTTGTGAAGGCCTGACTTTGTCATGTGTGTGTCTGTGTGTGGATAGGTCAAAATGAGAAGCCTACTGGAGAAGGTCACAAAACCATCTGCTAATGAGCGTGCGGTAATTTCAAAGATGTTTCCATCTGGAGGCTCCTCGAAGATAGCTGAATGTGTAGCAGTCAACCAGCACCACAAAAAGAAGAAGATTCCTGTTCGTAAGACCAATGTAAATGTTGTGATGCTAGAGAAGAAGAAGAAGTTCATTCCAAGAGGAAAGGAGCGTAGGGAGTTATTGAGCAAGAATCTCATCCAAAAGATACCAATTTCACAAGACATGACTGAGGATCAAGTTGCTGATGCCATTAAGAGTGCATTTGATGTAAAACGATTTATTGTATTGGAGTGTACCGAAGGCAACCACCTGGTAGAAGCCACATACCAGTTAACTGCTCAGATCGCAACAGAACGTCGAGGAGCCTTATATCTGGTCCAGGAAAAGGATCCGGAGATACAGGTAGAAATAACTTCAATGACATTGTGTGTCGAACTGCATGCAGCATTGCATGGTTACTGTGCTTTGAACCATTTTACTCAGTCTATATGGTTTCTATCAGAAGATACATAGTGATGCTCAGTTAAAGGAACTGTGTCACTATATAGACTAAGCGGTGTTTTGTTGCTAAAAATAAAAATAATGACGTTTTGTGATGTTTTTTGTTGATACGCGGGTACCACGTCCGGGAACGTTTGCATACTACTCCGTGTATTGCGCATTAGGGCTGCATGTAATAGTCTTTTTATTGTGTCAAGTCCTTCATTTCGCCCACAGGAAGAATTCTTTACACACTCTAACAGCCATTCCACTTGTTTGCTTTCTTTTTTATGATTTGGTCATTCCTGTGTCCCATTACATTTCAATGTTTTTTATTCTTGTTTGCTCTAATTTTTTCATAATTCTATCAATGAGTTTGTGCCGTGTGTATCAGTGTGTGTGTCCGACTGAATGCTGAAATGTGTGATGGTACATGTCAGTCCTAGCTGCTCAGTAGCTTACTGAATTTGCAGGACCTGGCATCACTGCAGGTGGAGCAGTGGCATCACAAAACTTTGTTGCCTTCAGTGCTAAGTTGCTTATTCAATAGTAGCAAGATAGTTATTGAAGAAAGGTAGAGTTCAGCCAGAGCTCTGGAGTTCAGCACTAGTCAGGTAAGCTGTGAATTCCAAATAACGCACACTTGCCTATGTGGAAAGGGTCGTCAACTTGAATTCCCAAGTATTCATGAATAATACATGAGTTTAGAAATTAATGGCGGCCATATGGAGAAGGCGCTTTCTGTCTTGTATCTAGCGACTGGACGAGAGACATGAAAAACCGATGGCAAAAGCGACTGAAGACAAAGATACCAAGTTTATTCGTTTAAGAATCAGCTTCTGAAAGCGAGCGGTCTCTGAGAAAAGCCTTGCCAACATAGAAGAAGAAGAAGAAGAAGAAGAAGAAGATGGAGAAAATTGGAGGTTTGGCATAGTTTAGTTTGGTACTTTAGCGATGGTTTTAGGCCATGTTTTTAGGCTTGTTAGAAAGAGAATGAGCTAAATAGCAGCTTGAGAAGCCTTTTAGTGCCAAGCGCTCAGTTTTTACAGAGTTATTCGCGTGAATATTTGTATTGCGCTAATGGGGCATCCGTGCCATTCCTGTGTACCCAGTACTACCGTACTGGGAATAGTAAAGTTTAGTTTACAGTGGATTGCATTAAGGCCGATCTATATATAAATCTACAGTGAGGCCATTAATATTGCCTAACCACAAATTTAAGAGGAGAAGCTGAAATATACTTTCCATTATACATGCACTAACCAATGCTGATGAACTAAGAAGAAGTTATATAAGAAACAGCCCAATTGTTAGCAAGAACTCCTCACTGTCATCCGTAACTTTTTCTGTCATGCTTCCTCAATCTGAGCGAATTGAGCTTAGAGTTCCTTCTACATCCAAGTCCATGGTATGCACACATGTGTATATATGTATAGTAAAATTAACCTGTATATACATGTATGTTGATAAAAAAAAAACATTGGAAATGTATTAGGAATGCATGCAAAATCGCCAAATTGTAAAAGTGAGCAAACAAGATAGGAATGGGCAACTGGGACAGTCATGTAGATTGAGGAGATCATTCCTTTAGGTCNTTATTTTTATTTTTAGCAACAAAACACCGCTTAGTCTATATAGTGACACAGTTCCTTTAACTGAGCATCACTATGTATCTTCTGATAGAAACCATATAGACTGAGTAAAATGGTTCAAAGCACAGTAACCATGCAATGCTGCATGCAGTTCGACACACAATGTCATTGAAGTTATTTCTACCTGTATCTCCGGATCCTTTTCCTGGACCAGATATAAGGCTACTCGACGTTCTGTTGCGATCTGAGCAGTTAACTGGTATGTGGCTTCTACCAGGTGGTTGCCTTCGGTACACTCCAATACAATAAATCGTTTTACATCAAATGCACTCTTAATGGCATCAGCAACTTGATCCTCAGTCATGTCTTGTGAAATTGGTATCTTTTGGATGAGATTCTTGCTCAATAACTCCCTACGCTCCTTTCCTCTTGGAATGAACTTCTTCTCTAGCATCACAACATTTACATTGGTCTTACGAACAGGAATCTTCTTCTTTTTGTGGTGCTGGTTGACTGCTACACATTCAGCTATCTTCGAGGAGCCTCCAGATGGAAACATCTTTGAAATTACCGCACGCTCATTAGCAGATGGTTTTGTGACCTTCTCCAGTAGGCTTCTCATTTTGACCTATCCACACACAGACACACACATGACAAAGTCAGGCCTTCACAAGTTTTAGGGTCATGTCAAATGGCAACCGGATAGCTCAAGACTGAGTCTTTTAAATTAACTTACTTCAACCGGCTTGGGCGGAGAATTGTGCCAATTAGGAACTGGCACGGCCTTCAATATATCTCCGTTGTCCACTTCAATCACATCAATTACATCTACATACTCGCTCCATTCCTTCGAATACCTTTGAAGAAGGTAAAGCGTTTCCGAGTCACCAGCACTCACATCCTCACTGTGGCTGGGATCAGGGCTCAAAACTATCTTGGCTTTCTTTTCAAAATGCTTTATAACTCTGTTTAGCTTACAAAGCAAATCTCCTGAGGTGACATATAGCTCCCTTTTCGAGCCGGAGAATTCGAAAAGAATCTTCATAGAGTCGGAATCCATGTTCGCCATCTTCTACCTATGATTCTGACACACGTACACGTGGTAGGTAAACTGAGCATGCGCAGATGTAATCGCGTATCACGTAGTGAAAATTATTTATCGCGTAGTGAGAACGAGGTACGTTATATCGCGTATCACGTAGTGAAAATTATTCGCGTAGTGAGAACGAGGTACGTTATATCGCGTATCACGTAGTGAAAATTATTTATCGCGTAGTGAGAACGTGATATATATGACGTATCACGTATTTAATTTTGTTATGAGTGGCTTGCCACATGAGCAGTGGCGTAGCCAGGGGGGTGCTAAAGGTGCATTTGCACCCCCTTTTTTTGTCTCGCGAAATTTACGCGTAGGTTATAAAATGCGCTATTTTTTAGCTTGTAATAATTTTTTGTGCACTTACTTAGTAGCAACACATAAAGTAGTCATCTTTGGCCGGAATTCAATCCAGAACAACTATTAGAAGCTTTCTTTTTGCTGCTACAAGGCTTTAGAGAGCGTTCGATCTAGCGAGCGCGTGCTACTGCTCGATTTAATGAATGGGAGGGGCTAAAATTAGCTAATTAAGTGGGTGTGGTTTCCGGTCGAGCAAAATTTCCGGCGCGCTTCGCGCACACCATTTTTATTGCTTCCCCTTTTTTAAAATCCTGGCTACGCCCCTGATGAGTACTGGTGACTGGTAGTAACCAGATGTGCTGATAGGCAGTGCAATGTTATCCAGACACCCACCCATCAGAAAGCCAAAGGTTTACTGCAACAAGAGTAAGTCCCTATTACACACATGCATGTACCTGACAACACATGTAGCAAGCTAATAATTACTGGAAACACACACAATTCGTAAACACACATATGTGACATTGGGAGTCATAAAATCAACATGCATCTATTGTGACATTGTCCCTATCAAATATACATTCCAGTGCTCTCACAAAAATATTAAGGTATGAACAGCGTCTAAAAGTAAACTTGCTTTAATGCGGTCACATATAGATATTGACCGTAATAGGCAGTTACTAGAATCTACTAGTTTGCTTGAAATGATGCAAATAATGCTGGAATACTGAAAGCCAATAATTATAGAGAAAAAATGAAGCCTTAATTAAACAAAAAGTACAGAAAACATTAGAAATGTAATGCAAACAGGAATGGCTAAATCATAAAAAAGTGAGCAAACAAGACGGCAGGAATGGCTGTCAGATTGAATGAGTTCATTTCACTGTGTCACCTTATGTTAACAAGTTAAGAGCGTGTGCAGAATTCTTCCTGTGTGGGCTGCATTTAACAATCTCCTTATTGAGTCTCTCATTTTGCCCACAGGAAGAATTCTGCACACACTCTTAACAGCCATTCCATCTTGTTTGCATTCTTTTTACGATTTAGCCATTTCTGTGTCTCATTACATTTCCGATGTTTTTTACTTGTTTGTTCTCATTTTTCCATATTTCTACATAATTATTACATTTGAGTTGGTATGTGTAGCTAGCTACTGAGCTAGTAGTCTGGCAAGCCAGACTCACTGAGCCAGCGGCAGGTGACTGAGCTGGTACTTAAGTTGTGTAGCCTGCTTAATACTGAAGTGAAACACACATCTCAGTCATTTGGAGGCAGGAGCTGTATCATTGGCAAGAGTTTTCTCAGAGACCGCTCACTTTCAGGTTAAACGAATAAACTTGGTTTCTTTGTCTTCAATCGCTTTTGCCATTGGTTTTTTGTGTCTCTCATTGAGTTGCTAGATACAAAGCGAAAAGCGCCTTCTCCATATGGCAGCCATTAATTTCTAGTTAGTCTAACGACCCTTTCCATATTCAAGTGGGCGTTATTTGGAATCTATTGCAAGCATGCAGTGCCCCAAGTTCTGGTTCTGTTCTATCCTCTCGTTCTCCGTGTTCAGTTCTTCAGTAGGGAAGTTATCTATAGTTAACAAGACACACATATAATTAACATAAATCACGTTTTCAGCTTGGAATTTCAGAGTTTCAGCTGTCTGCAAGACATGTTCGACTAGTCTGGTGTAGCCAGCCCGCTCAATACACACAACTTGTGTTTTTTACGCTGATCTCCAGCAATCGTAAAAAACACAGGAGGGCCGGGCCTTAGCTTGTTCTAATCAGCTGTCTTCTCTAATTTATTGTCCATACAAAACTACTTTCTCAAAACCACAGGAATTTAATTATATTGTGTGACGTAAGTACAGAAGTGATACCAAGCCAGCATTCCTGGCCTGGGCGACACAGAAAGGCTGGGGTTGAGACCAGACCCTTTTCCCGAGTGCGTGTAAGGGGCTGGCTACGCCAGACTAATATCTGACAGTGCCCGCCACGGTGACTGGTAGGTGGGTGTGTATAGCTAGGGCTGCTGGCAAGTTCTCTGCTCAGGCTAAAGACTAAATTCCACTGATATTATAAACAATTATTAGAAAAAATGGAACAAACAAGTATAAAAAACATTAGAAATGTAATGCAAACATAGGAATAACCAAATCGTAAAAAAGGGAGCAAACAAGATAGTAACAGGTATGTGTTTTTACAGAATCACATATTGCACAATGTCATCATGTATGATACAACATAAAAACTTGCTACTATAGCATGTCTTGCAACACTGATTTACAGTGTATGTAATGCAGGGTGCAATCATCAACAAGTGTAAATGCATCAGAAGGAGCAGTAAAATCCTGCATTTCATGAGCCTAATGGATAAACAGTCTCAGCACAACCACTGTGCCTGCTTCATCATCAGATATTGGACCACCATAGTCAACCTCGAAATAATAAGGAACACTTCCTGGATCATCAATCTTCTATTCATCCATATCTTTTTTGGTGACCAATTTCTTTCAGTTCGTAAGGTGTGCATGTTCCATGCCTTTGTAAAGTTATCCAGACTATTGACAATGATTGGCAAAAACACAGTACGAAGAACAAAAAGGTCTGTGTCTGAGTCAATATTCATTACCTCCATTTCATAAAATATTTGTGACGTGTCAAGCGAAAACCTGACGTTTGGGAAATTATTGTTTTTCGAGTAAAATGTGGTTTTAATTTAATTTGCGTTTTTGCGCGAATTTTTTTTTACTGCACGGATGGGTTGGGCTACATTTCAGGATGCTCCACGCAAAATTTGAGGGGTCGAGCTATTTCAGTTGCAGAGATATGGACGGTAATACCAAGAGTGCATAAGAGGAGGAAGAGTATCTAACTAGAGTAAACACTGTTGGGAAAGTAACGTGACTTTGGGGCGTTTGCACGTGAGCAAAATCGCAAACTCTCGTAACACTCGCGTTTATTCACAGACTTGCTGAATCAGCAAAACATGGCCTAGAAAATTTGAGCGCTTCTTGGCTCTGAGTCAGAGATGACTATTGGCTCTAAAGTGGAAGTGGGAGCTTGTGAAAAACGGAGCAAAAAGGCTAAAAGGAAGGACAAAGCACACGTAAAAGCTAGCAACAAAGAAAATTCTGTGCCACCGCCAAAAAAATGCTAAGTGCCAAGGGTTAACGACAGGCTCGGAAAACTAGTAGAATCCAACTCAAGACAGGTCCAAAGGTATAGCGATGGGTTTAAAACAGGCAGCTTCTTTGTTTCATGATGGTTTCACAAGCTCACTGCAAGACAGTCATTACTGGTAATCTGCGCATGCTACCGTAGTTTTTGGTCGCGAATGACGTAATGAAGAATACGGCGTAGAATCCGGATAAAAACGAGAAAATGGTCACGTGCAAGTCATGTTACTTTCCCAACAGTGTTTCCGTGGGGTATACCGTAGTTCGATACTCTTCCTCCCCCCCCTCTTATCCACTCTTGGTAATACCAGCCTAGTTCTTTTGTATTTAGTTGCTAACACGAAGAACAGTTGCTATGCTGTGCAACAGACCATAGTGAATATTAATGAGATAGGCAGCTGCTGTTAAAAATGAATTATTGTTCAGTGTAATTTCTGCTTTATAGGCTTTTGGAATTTTGGTACAGCACATGCACAGAGCAGTGGCGGATCCAGAATTATAGAAAGGGGTTATCTTAGTAGAATGCGCACGAAGCGCGCGCAAAATTTTGTCCTAGCCATGCCCACTTCCGGTAAAACCACGCCTATTTTACGTATAGCTCCACCCATTTCTAATTGCATGAACTTTGTACTTTACTATGCAAGCGGTGTTTCTAGCTCGTGCGTAGCTATTTTGGGAAGTATATACACTTTCTGGGCTTATTTGCTGGCAGCCAATGTTTTTCAAGTAAGTATTATACTTGTGAGAGGCCAAAAGTTGGTTTTCTCTTGATTTTTAAGACTGAAATAAATTTTAGCCTTGTCTGAAAGGGGGTATCCATGGATACATTGGATATCCCCCTAAATCCGCCACTGCAGAGAGATCAGCTAAAGCTGATATGCTTGTCTAATTCAAGCGCCCACATAGAGCAGCTTTCTGCTCGTGGGTGTTGCCTCACCCTGTACGCGATCGCATACAGGTTATTCTGAGGCTTACCTTAGTTCCTATAGAACTAAGAATCTACCAATTTACTAGCAAGCGCTTACCTCCACGAGTCCAGTAGCCTTCTCCTGGGTCTTCTTTCCTAGCTACTAGCTTCTCACTAAATAATTAAACGGGCCACGTGGCTGTTTGTGGTAATATTCAGCATGTACTGTACACGATCTAATTATGATACGGAGAGTATACGGACCGCCCATAGTTTACCTAGCAACAACTTTACAACCGTTTTTCAAGGAAGCCACGAGTGGAGGCAGGGCTGCTTGCAACAGCTATATCTGGAAAACTACTATAGCTATGCGCAACAAATTTTGATATGCGCTTCCGGAGAAGGCCTAGATATACGTGGAATAGCTAACTCAAAATTTGCAGAAATTCCCAAACGTCAAGTTTTCGCTTGACAGGTCACATTTAATGAAAAGTAGAACATACACACCTGTAGACATCTCTCCACAAGCGTTCGATATGTTGATTGTGTACTGATGAGCCAGCCAGATGACTGCCTCTGTTTGTACCTCTATATATGTGAAATCATGTATTGGCAAACAAGTATGTTTTCGCCACCCTTGTCGCTTCTCACTCGACTGGGGACACCATGTTCTTCAACAGCAGCTTGAAAACTGTTAGTGACTTATTGTTCGTTGAAACTGACAAATATAAGACAGTTCTCCACTAACCATAAATGCCTCCAAGTCTTCTCCTAATGAGGCTATGATGGCCATCAATGTACCACAGACTATTGGCATTTGGAACTGAGTAGGTCCTCCTTGTGATGGTTTGATGCCATCAGATCTTAGTGGATCTAATCTCAGCATACTTTCTCTTACTTTATATTGTTGAATGTATATTCCCTCTTGCTGTAAAAGATCCCTGATCATTGTTTGGCCACAATTAGGGTATTCCTGTTGTAGCCTCCTAATGTTACAGGACTACACTATGTCAGAGTTAAATATAAGCACTAACAAGTATGTAAGTATCAGTGATGATGATTTAGACAGTACTTACTTGAATGGCATTTGCCACCTGTTTCCAAGTAAAACCAGATGATCGCAGTAGTTCTACTTGTTCAACATTTACTAGCACTTTAGGTCTTCCAGCAATTCCAGTGTATTGTAGTGGAACAATACTCCCAGCAGGTACTGTACAATCGTTGAAGTGATGAGTATCAACCTCATTGCCTCTTGACGCATGTTATTTAATAATTGCAGCTGAATTCCAAGCAAGATATTATCTTGGATTAGCTGTATTCCTTCTTCAAGAATACTAAGGCATGATTTGAGCCTACACACTAAATAATCTTGTCTCAATTCATCCCCTTCATATGACCTTTGACACTCAGAAAATAGCTATTGAACATTACTGATAAATGTAGTTGATATCTACGTAATATTATATGTGACCTGTCAAAGGAAAACGTGCCGGTTAGGAAATTATTATTTTTGGAGTAAATGCGGTTTTAGTTTAATTCGCGTTTTTGCGCGAATTTTTTTTCTTGCACGGATGGGCTGCGCTATATCTCAGCATGCTCCCCGCAAAATTTGAAGGGTGGAGCTGCTTCTGTTGCAGAGATATAGACAGCAATGTCAGCCTCGTTCATTTTTACTTAGTTGCTAACTCGGAGGACAATTGCTATGCTGTGCAACAAACCGTAGCGAATATTTATGAGCAAGGCAGCTGCCACTAAAAATAATTTTTTATTTGGTGTTCTCTTTGGCTTATAAGCTGACTTAACCTAAAAAGTTTGCTACAACACATAGACAGAAAGGCAAGCTAAAGCTTTGTACATACTTGTTAGCGCTTTCACACAGTAGCTTTGTACTTGTAGGTATTGCCTCTCCCCGTACGGCGATCGCATACAGGTTATTTTGAGGCTTATTATTAGTTCTTGGAATTTACAGTACCTTTACTAACAAGCGCTTACCTTCTTGAGTCGATTAGCCGTCTCCTGGGTCTTCTTTCCTAGCTACTCGCTTCTCACTAAATAATTTTAGCCTCCACGTGGCTGGTTGTGGTAATATTCAGCATGTACTGTACATGATCTAATTATGATATGGAGAGTATACGGACTGCCCATAGTTTACCTAGCAACAACTTTGCAACTGTTTTTCTAGGAAGCCATAAGTGGAGGCAGGGTTGCTTGCAAGAGCTATATCTGGAAAAATACTTGAGCTATGCGCATCAAATTTTGATATGCGCTTCCTGAGAAGGCCTAACTCAAAATTAACAGACATTCCTAACCCGCACATTTTCCCTTGACAGGTCACATATAGATAACCTTAAATAAACAACAGCTACATGAGTCATTGACAAAGAAATTGTAGCTCCCTTGAGTAGCCATTTTGTTGTTTGGTAAAGGGTTGCTATGGACACATTAGTTCAAGGTTCACTATTGGTAAAGGGTCGCTATAGCATCGCTCGATCGAGTTGATGCCTATAATTGTTGTATAATTATTATTTATTCCCAGTACGGTAGTACTGGGTACACAGGAATGGCACGGATGGCCCATTAGCGCAATACAAATAATCACGTGAATAACTCTAGAAGCTGATTCTTGAACGAACGAACTTGGTTTCTTCCGGGACAGTCGCTTTTGCCATCGGTTTTTAGCGCCTCTCATTGAGTAGCTAGATACAAGGCGTAAAGCGCCTCCTCCATATGGCCGCCATTAATTTCTACACTCATGCATAATTCATTAGCTTCTAGAAAATTCGAATTGACGACCCTTTCCACACACAAAAGTGTGCGTTATTTGGAATTAAATGCACTGAAGTTGCCTGGAACTATTTTGTGATACCTGGTTGCTCTTCTTAAGAGATGAATCAGGACTTTGACTATCATAACATATAGAAAGGCAAGTAAATCTTATGATACAGCTCCTGCCTCCAAATGACTGAGATGTGTGTTTCACTTCAGTATGATTCAAGCAGGCTACACACTGACCGTTACCGGCAGCTCAGCAGCCCGCCGCTGGCTCAGTGAGTCTGGCTTGCCAGACTACTAACTACACACACCAACACAAATGTAATTTGTAGAATTATGGAAAAATGAGAACAAACAAGTAAAAAAAACATTGGAAATGTAATGAAACACAGGAATGGCTAAGAGTGCAAAGATGGAATGGCTGTTAGAGTGTGTAAGGAATTCTTCCTGTGGGCAAAATGAGAGACTCAATAAGGAAATTGTTAAATGCAGCCCATATAAGGAAGAATTCTGCACACACTCTAACAGCCATTCCATCTTTGCGCTCTTTTTACAATTTAGCCATTCCTGTGTCTCATTACATTTCCAATGTTTTTTTTACTTGTTGTAATATTGAATTGTCAACACTGAATTTTGAATGTTTGTGCTCATTGGGGTGGGGGACCAAATTTGGCAGAGGGGACTGAATGTAGCGCCATAGATTGTCCTAGGGGGACTGCCCAAAGTGCCTTGAATGGTCTGGGAGGACTGTCCAAGGCACGATGGGCAGTCTGGGGGGACAATCTAAAGTGCCGTGTACAGTCTTGGGGGACGGGTTGAATTGGGGACGACTTAGTGTGACAGAACATACAGTCAAAAATCTTACATCATTTTAAGATTTTAATGGCCACTCAGAGTAGAGAGTGTTCACCTTAAACAGTACCTGTGAGCTTACATTTAGAACTCTCACTAGTGCAAGGAATAGTGTACAGTGGGAGATTTTTTCTAAATGTAGCTCTCAGTCTGTTCACCTCTTCCAAACATTGGTTAGATACCACTTGGGTTGAAAGCTATCAAGTGCAAGCGAACGAACCCTGGACAAACATAGGCCATGCCTGCACTGAACACTCTGTCTGAAAGGTCAACAATACCACTGTGCAGAGATAGAACCTGGCACTTGTGAATGGTGACTGTATAGGAAAGAATGAGCGGAAACTGCTCTCTGTACACGTACAGGTTTTTCATAACCAGACCTATTAAGTGAACCAACATGAACAAACTGTACAAAAATCATGTTACGTGTAACCTTGAAAACAGTTCCCAGAGAACCTTTTACCAGACCACATACGATGAAGCATAATATGTGTACTGACTGCCATTTTCACAACATACTCTAGTCCTGCTGTTTTGTTGGAATCAGAGTTTACTTTTACCAACTGTTCAATGGCTTTTTTGTCTCACTTGCGTGTACTCTCAGTTTTATCTACCACATCTATGCACTTTAGCTCATGTACAGTGGTTTCTAGCATGCCGAGCATTTCTTTGTTGAACTCATCACATGCCATTTTAGTGAGAAACAGATATACAGGTGTCTGGCCAGACTGCTGAACTTGTCCGACATAGGCACCTGTATGACGCGCTGTTTGAGTGCAGCAAGACACTCATCAGCCACGTCTGACACTGTCTAGCATCAAGAATACTCTCTGTCAACCCTTTTGATGTTATTGATTGTGAGCTTATCATGGAGCACACACTCGTTCCTAATGTTGACGGAAGCTACACACCCAATTGTAGACTAGGGTTGATTGGGAGATGTTGCTGAAGACTGGTTTACCATTTACAGGCTGCAATTGGAGGATGTCTCCAACAAACAGCATGTTCATGGAACCAAACCACTCACTCCCCCCAAAGAGCTTTTCCAATCTGAGGTGAATGTATGCCAGATTGAGGCTGGAAACCATGGACATTTCGTCAATCACAAACAACTTGACTCTACGTAGTGTTGCCCTCATTACTTTGACTGATGTGACCAGTAGCCAGCTGTCTTGTTGTCGTGTTTAACGGGCAGCTGAAAGAGTCTGTGAATGGTCACCCAGTTGGAGCTGTGATGGCAAAAATGATGTCATTGAACGGCCATAGGTCATTAACTAAAGCTTTAATCGTCTCAATTAGAAATGACTTACCAGTACCTCCTACACCACTGATGAACATTCGAGGTGGTCTGAGATCATTGTTGCAACCTCCTGCTTCATGTTATTTCTGGTGTAGGAGGTGACTCTTGACGTTCTGATAGATCCGTCTCTGGTTGACATTCAGCATGTTTGTAACGCCACCCGTTCCACCAAGCAATACAGGGGACTATTGCTTAACTCAAATCATTTAATTTAGTAGATAGGTATGGCATCACAAGAACAAATTTCACTCACAAATCAAAGACTCTACACACAGAACTCAGTTCATAGTATTTATACACAGTACAACTCAACCACGATTACATCATACAGACACACAACTTTACCACGATTACATCATACATAAATGCACCTACTACAACACAAATTACACAACTAGCATTACAATTCCCTCCTCTTAAGGATCAACTCGTCCTCGAGGGATCACAAAAAAAACAGAACAATATCATAGACAATCCATGTGTACAGATTATAGTCATAATTATACACTAGTGAGCAGAAATCAAACGTCAACTTGCTGCTTCCTTCTGGTCATTGACCTCGTCACAGGTCCATTTGTAGATCTAGACTCCTGGTCATCACCAGCTTCTTTTGTCTTACAAGACTTTCTCTTTCTCAAAGTAATCTTGCATCGTCGACCCAGCCAACATCAATTCGACTGTTCTGGATAGCATTTCTTAGTCGTTCAATGGCAACAAATATAGTATGTTGGCTTGAATATTCAATGAGCTGAACTTCAGCATTGGTCGAAGTTAATGCAACAATGCGATAGGGGCCATGGTATGGCCGTGCCAACTTCCGGTCCTTCCCAGTCTTCTCGTTTGGCATAAACACCATGACTCGATCTCCTAAATGGTACTTGTACTGAGGGTTAGTGGTTTGGCGGTCATAAAATTTCCATTGTCTCTTTTGGGCCTGTTTGATACTCTGCAAATTTAAGCAAGCTCCTGTGCCTTTTGAAGTGTCACCAGTAGCTCCGTACGATAGTCATCTGAATCAACAAGGTAGGGAGACATCGACTGGTCTAGGATTGTTCCCGTAGGCAACCTTGGCATAGAGTAGAAAGAAAGGACTTTCTTTAGTAGATTCTTGCACTACAGAGCGGTAGGCGAATAACAGGAGTGGCAATTGTCTATCCCATTCAGTCAGATTGTTTTCACACGATTTGGCAAGCATATTCTGTAGGGTTGAATTAAATTGTTCTACAAGCCCATCTGTCTGGGGATGGTACCCAGTTGTATTTATCTTCTTAATCCCTAGCAGGGAGCACAGTTCCAAAATGATATCAGACAGGAAATTTGCTCCTCTATCCGACAACAGTTCTTCAGGTACACCATGACAGCAGACAATATTCTCAACAAGGAGATTGGCAACAACCTTTCTTACTCCAATGGGTCGCTATTGTTTTAACAAACTCCCATTTGGTCTGAGTAGTGCCCCTGAGCATTTTCAAAAACGCATGTCTGATTTGTTGTCAGATATTCCTGGAGTACAGGTACACATTGATGATATTCTGGTGCCTGGTAGAACATTCGAAGAACACGATCAAAGATTAGACGAAGTACTACGGAGACTCAGAGAGGCTAAACTGACACTAAACCCGGCAAAGTGTGCCTTCCGCCAACCTCGAGTTGACTATCTTGGGCATGTGATCGATGGTAACGGAGTACTACCCGACCCAGAGAAAACGGAAGCTATTCATGGGCTTCCAGCACCTACTTCTATCAGCCAACTCAGGAGATTCATGGGTATGATTAACCAACTCAATAAGTTCTCACCAAAGATCACAGAGCTTTCTACACCCCTACGTGAACTCCTTAGCCCTAAACGAGTGTTCCTCTGGACTCCAGTACACGAGGAAGCATTTGCCAAAGTCAAGGAGGAAGTTGCATCACCCAGAGTGCTAGCCCTCTATGACTTGGAGAAGGAGACCAAAATCAGTGCTGATGCCTCAGCTTATGGACTAGGCGCTGTCTTTCTACAGAAACACAATTCCGATTGGAGACCAGTTGCATTCGCATCTAGAGCCCTAACTGAAACAGAAACCCGCTATGCGCAGATCGAAAAGGAAGCGCTAGCTCTCACATGGTAATAGTTGCAGTGGGGAAAGCTTCCACCCACTTTTTCAAGTAATCCATGAAGACAACCACGTATTTATTGCCACTAGATGTAAGAGGAAGCTGTAAGACATCTACGGCTACTCGGCTACTCGGTGAAATGGACCTTTGACAGGAATAGGATTTAGTGGAGGGTGATGTTGATGTCCAGGACCTCTCCTTGAGATACAGTTAATACAACTACGGCAGGCCTTCCTCACATCAGCTCGTAGACCTGGCCACCAGTAATGACGGCGTAGCTTGAGATACACCTTCTTCTCAGAAAAGTGGCCTCCAAATGACCCACCGTGAGCTTCCTTGAGGAGTTCAGGACGTAGCTGTTTTGGCACAACAAGACGCCATTGACCAACGTTGGAGGGGTCTTCATGGTAAAGGACACCATCGATCACTTCGTACAGTTTACTGGAGAGGACAACACTGCGTGCCAGCTGCTGGTCATCAGGAAGTAGGCCTGAATCAAGGTAATCCATGTAAGGTTTTAGAGTTTCATCTTCGGTCTGCAATTGCTGGATCTTTTGCAAAGATTCCTGGACTTGCACTGGAGGACAGTCATCTCGAGCATTGACAGTTAAAATTTTGGGATCACGAACATCGCAAACATCACAAGAACCATCATGATCACAAAAATCAGTTAAATAACAATCCTCACAAGCATCACACACATCATTGTTTCCACAAACAGCACACACATCACATAAATCGTCATGATCACAAAAATCATGTAAATCACTACAGTTTTCACAAACATCACACATATGATGCTGGGGGTCACAAACACATTTTACATTACGAACATCACAAATATGGTCTGTAGGAGACTCAGGAGGCTGGCTAGTGCTGACACTTTCACCATCAACAGGGTATGATGTCGTCGTATTACAAAAATCATCTTGAGTTGGACACAATAAACAGTCTAAAGGATCTGGTTGAACAGAAGTACCAGAGCCTTGCACAGACACATGGTCATCTTTCACACAAGAGGAGGTTGGCAGCATGCGTGACAGTGCATCAGCATTTGCATTAAGCTTGCCAGCACGATGTTTAAGAGTGAGATTAAGCTCCTGCATAGTGAGTGCCCAACGCGCGATCTTGCCAGCGGGACGTGCTGTGCCCAGCACAGAGACGCAAGCGGAATGATCCATAAACACTGTGGTTCGATGGCCTAGCAAATAAGGTCGGAAGTAATGTGCAGCCCACACTACAGCAAGTGTCTCCAGCTCCATTATACAGTAGTTGCGTTTACTCGTATCAAGGGAACGGGATGCATAGGCGATTGGGTGCAACTGTCCGTCTTCTTGTTCCTGAGAAAGGACGGCTCCTAGTCCACTACCACTAGCATCAGTCTCCAGAACGAACGCTGCATCTGGTCCAAATTTGGGATATGCTAAGATTGGTGCTGTAGTGAGGAGTCTCTTCAGATGGTCAAAAGCAGCCTGACACTCTGCAGTCCAGGAGAAAGTGACATTCTTCTTTGTCAGAGCTCGCAATGGAGCAGCGATGTTCGCAAAGTTGGGGACAAATCTACGATAGTATGAGGCCAATCCAACAAACTGTCTCACACCAGTTACATCTGTTGGAGTAGGAAAAGACTCTATCTTCTCAGTTTTGGATAGATCAGGCTTTATACCGTCCTTGGAGATCACATGCCCGAGATACTGTACCTCTTCTCGAAGGAAGAAACATTTTTTTGGCTTGAGTCGTAGTCCTGCTGATCTCAATCGTCCAAGGACATCTCTCAGTCGCTGAAGGTGCTTGGCAAAGGTCTGAGAGGCAATCAGGATATCGTCTAAGTAGATGAAAACGCCTTTTCCTTCCCAACCAGCCAAGACTGACTGCATGACTCTCTGAAAAGCTGCTAGGGCATTACACAGGCCAAAGGGCATGCGTAAGAACTCGTAGAGACTATTATAGGTGGTAAATGCCGACTTCGACCGTGCATCCTCATCCAATTCAATTTGCCAATAGCCGAAGCTAAGTCAAGAGATGTGAAATACTTAGTGCCACCAAGTGTGTCCAAGATATTGTCCACTCGGGGAAGAGGAAAAACATCTTTCTTTGTGATGGAGTTCAGCTTACGATAATCTACACAAAACCGTAGACTGCCATCCTTCTTGGGAACCAATACAACAGGACTAGCCCATGGACTTTTGGATGGTGTGATGATACCTTGCTGTTCCATCTGGTCGACCATACACCTGATCGTATCTCTACATGCAATAGGTGTACGTAAGGTGGTTGTCTAATGGGTCAATGATCCCCAGTATCAATGGAATGATGGACAACATCAGTACACCCTAACTCTGAATCATCTAACGCAAACACATCCGAGAACTCGTGCACCAAGGCTTTCAGTTCCTTCCTCTGTTCGTCCTCAAGCTTTTCAGCTGGTAGGCCAAGAGCTTCGATCACTCTCTCGTAACGCTCACTGTCCTTACTGATCATATTCACCTGGGCACAGGGTAGCTCACTGCTAGTAACATCTTCTGGTGCATCACACAGCCTAACTGCCCCTAGCAAGGTTCCTTCCGCTAGTTTTACACAACTACCTTGGAAGTTCTGAAGAGGTATGATAGCTTTACCAACATCGTCTACTGAAATGAGGGACTCAAATGCTGAAATTCCAAGTGAATCCAAAGACTTGTGTTCTGGCTCAAATAGTAAGCAACTACCACTGGATGGTTTAATGTTTACTTCCGCCTTGGCAAAGCATCCATTCATTCCTGGGATGGTGGTGGCTCGTATCAAGTTAACATTAACAACCTCAGTCTCTGTCTTCCTCGGTTCTGACACAACAATCTGTTCACCATTACTCCATACCAAAGAGATTCCAAGTGAAGGCAAAGCATTTGATCCCAGTAAGCATTCCTGCTCACTATCTGGCTGAATGAACATTGGTACTGCTGTGGATTTACCGTCTACACTGATGTTAAGCACCACCTGAGCAGTCACAATTATAGGGTGTCCTCCTTTCCTTCTAAACTTAGTACATGGCTGTTCTAGTCTTGGAAGTTCCTTTCCCGTTACGTTCATATGCTGAAAGACCTTGTGGAGAACTGATCGTGAAATTATAGTGGACTGCGAACCTGTATCCACAAGAGCACCTACATTGACTCCCTCGACGGATGTTGTTAACCAGTAGGACGATCCTACAGCTCCTGTCACCACGTTGACGCTGCTTTCTACTTGAGAATCAACAAGCTGCTATTCTTTGTCAAGCCTACGTCTAGACAGCTCCATCTCCAGCTCTCCATCACTAAGATCTTTAACGCTCTGTACTTGCAATGACGAATTCAAACTTTGTCTACCTACAACCTCGGCACCTGGTCTCTTCTTATTCGGACAATGTCGTGCAATGTATCCATATCCACTGCATGAATGACACTGGATACCTGGCCTCTGACGACTATCGCGTCTCTCACTTGAAGTCTTACTCTCGGCACTCTCAGTAGAAGATTTACGATTGCTGTCACCTTGCCCTTTTCCATGACCAGCATCCGTCTCTTTCTTGTTCTTCCCTTTCTCCTTGTGCCGCTCGTCAGCAATGTCGCTATATTGCTGCTCACGACATTCCATGGTGCGTGCTCTGTTGAGGAGCTCGTCAAAGGTTTCGTCTGTCTTCGGTGCACCTAGCTTCCTTTGCCAACGAGGCAAGAGTGCCTGGAAAAATCTCCCTTTCAGTAGTCGGTCAAAGTCCTTGCCCGTAAGTGTAGGAAAGGCACGCTTGGCTAGCTTTTGCAGCTGCAATCCTAAATTTTCTACCGGCTTTTGTACTACAATAGAACCTCGATTATCCGAACACCTCGGGGCACAGCCTAACTCACTCATCCTTGAAAGGAACAAACAGAAGCAAGAGGGAATAGTAGTAGGCCTCCCTTTGTTCGTCTTTCTTGGTATTGAAGATCTTGTGGTTTGGAAGTCGAGGCTTGTTGAGCATCTTGTACTTCCTCTTTCCATTCTCATCCCTGCCATTGTAGTCATACTTTGAGTCAAAGTTGTACAGGCAAACATCTTCAAGTGAGTCGGGTCTGTCTGGATAAAAGTCATCCAGCATGTTACCCTAAAAGATCTCATCACTGTCTGGGCAAGATCTTGTAGGTCTTTGTGGTTCTTGAGTCGACGGCTCCTCTTGTGTAGCATGAGGACATTAAGCCACTTGACCTGTCAGGTGATTATACAGTATAGATTACCAGCTTAATACAGCCCACTGGTACGTGGAGAATGGATACCGAAGACCACAACCTGGAGTACATACTCTTGTCCTCACTCACCTCTCTTGCCAATGTTGCTTCGGTCACATACCCACTGACATAGTGGGCTAGTGCTAGTGAGGACTCAGGATGTCAATGTTGGCCTTTCAAAGTAAGAGTAATAGGGTGTTGTAGTCTTTGACTCTAACCTCCATCTCAGACCTTGTAGATTTTCTTTTTTGATTTGAAGCACTCATTGATCTCATTCAGCTTGGCAGTGTAGGCACCCGTCATTGGTGAAGATGACCCAAAAGATGTGCTGACCTGGATTCAGGATAGGATCACTTGCCGAATTCCTGACCAAGAATCCAATCCAGAGTTGCACAGATTGGTATCACGCTACCAGATGCACAAGTAGAGTGCGTACTGTAGGTGTAAGCAAAAGGTTGGTTCAGTGTTCATCACTAGCTGGAGGTTTGGCTTCCCTAGTAAAGTAGCTCCGTGAATCCACAACAGGACGTGGTAGTGGGGATCACCACGAACCTGGTAGTGGGTGACATCTCTCAGTACAGCACCATTCAAGAGTGCTTTGTGAAAGAAGTATCTGAACTTAATTGGAGTCAACTTTTCTAAATGGGATCCTCCATGCAAATCCTTGAAATGCTGTAGCTATATTAGTTTAAGGAAGGGTATTTCTAATTAACTGAAAAATTATGCAAAAAGGCCTTAATTTGTTACTATAGTTACCACAGCCAGAAATGTTCCTAAGCAATATAGTTTAAGCAAACTGAATCCATAATGTTAGTCACATGACTTTTAATTTCTGCTAAATCAGCAAACAAAAAAATGCACAGGAAAGTACGCATTTTACCCTAACAAAGAAATGATTTTCAGTTTCAATATTTCTGTCACCAAATTTGGCCAACATAATCTACATCTTCACATTTTCATATTTAGAATTTTTTTAAGTTATAAGTCTTGAAATAGGTGTGTATTAAATAGAAACTGCTGTTTTGTGCATTATTAATGAAGCAAAAAATTTTCAATATGAAAATGTGAACTTGTTATATTTTTTGAGCTCTTTCAGATTTAATTCGTCCCAAAACATGCAGCTGTCAATTTTGTACAGTTCTAGACGTACTTTTAAAATTTGCTGATTCAGCAAAAAAATATAGGTCATGTGACTATGGCTAGTACCAAAATTTTCTTGAAATCTTTAGGTTAGCATCATACTATGTTTTCATGGAAATACATATAAAAACTCAAAAGATATTCACTTTTGTTCCCAGTACAGTAATACTGGGTACATAGAAATGGCATGGATGGCCTATTAGCACTATACAAATATTCATGTGAATAACTCTGCAAAAACTGAGCACTTGGCTCTAAAAGGCCTCTTATGCTGAAATCTTTTGAAGTGAATAATGTCATACGGCGAAATAAAAATTTTAAATTTTTAGTAGCTATGCCTTCTTTTTATTTTTCTTCTAAAGTAAAGATTAGGCAAAGCTTTTTATATGATGCAGCTAAGCAACAATCAAGCACACTATACTCCAAGTCTTGTTGCTTAGTGAAGCTTTTGCTGGTAAAAAAAGCCTAACATACAGGAGGGTCAAATACCCTAGAATATAGCCGCGCGTATAAAGCTTTTTTTCCAGCTAGCCAGGAAAGCTTACAAAAGTGATGCTATGGCTATATAGGCTAACTATCTACGTAGTAAGTTTCCTCTAAAGGGTTGTAGAAAAAAACGTCGATCTAAAGTGTGATCGCGAAGATCGTGACCGTTAGTCGCTCAATGATGAGTAGCGCCACGCCTTACTAGCAGTTCTAAGTCTGACTTGATATTTTAGTAGAGTAGTCCCTTACCTATTCGTATATAAAGTTTAAAGTTCAGGGCTAATTCCTTAGCTTGCAAAATAGTCGCTAGTGCAGCCTTGATGCGATTTAGCGTCAACCGCAGGTAATCGGTTAACTCTTTAGGGCCTAAATTTATTACGCATACTTAATTAGATTTTATGAATATTTAATTAACCTTGATTTTGTACATTTTTGTTCTTACTTTAGCCCTAGCCGCTCCCCCATGCCTATATCAAATTAGTTCTAGGTTTGCTTTTATTAACTTTAAAAGCTTGCAAAAATGGAAGGGGTCAAAGTTTGCCAAACGACCAGCATACTTTAGGCTTTTTTTCCAGCTTAATGAGCAGTACTGCAGAAGCGCTTGCATGCAGGTATAGCCTAAGCCTCCCTGCACCTCCATAGCTAGCGTCAAGCTTCTCCTGCAAAGCACTAAGAAAAAAACGTGAGTTTAAAACCAAAGGTCACGATCTCGCCGCGATCGCGACCTTTGAACTCTAAAGCCTATATCTCCCCTTCCACTAATCAGGCCTGACTCTTACTTGGTATTTTAGTAGAGCGCTTCCTTACCTAACTGCACAGCAAGTCTAAAGCTCATAGCTCAAACNACTTGAAGATGTTTGCCTGTACAACTTTGACTAAAAGTACGACTACAATGGCAGGGATGAGAATGGAAAGAGGAAGTACAAGATGCTCAACAAGTCTTGACTTCCAAACCACAAGATCTTCAATACCAAGAAAGAAGAACAAAGGGAGGCCTACTACTATTCCCTCTTGCTTCTGTTTGTTCCTTTCAAGGATGAGTGAGCTCATTGAAGATGGTGAAAGAGCTGATTAGCAGAGCTAACCATGAAAAGCTCCGCAGGGCTCTTCAAGCACAGGCCAAGATCCAAAGATTAATGAAGCCAGATGTGCCGAGGAGAAAGAAAGTGGAAAAGATGAGCCAGAGAACAAGGAGGACAATGAGGAACCTCAGCTGATGGGTGAGGCCAATTCAGCAATGAATGACCATATCGACTTGAAAACCAACAACGACTCTGATGGGTTGAGTCTCGACGACAGAGTCAACATGTAACGCCACCCGTTCCACCAAGCAATACAGGGGACTATTGCCAAATCATTTAATTTAGTAGATAGGTATGGCTGTATGATGTAATCGTGGTTGAGTTGTACTGTGTATAAATACTATGAACTGAGTTCTGTGTGTAGAGTCTTTGATTTGTGAGTGAAGTTTGTTCTTGTGATGCCATACCTATCTACTAAATCAAATGATTTGAGTTAAGCAATAGTCCCCTGTATTGCTTGGTGGAACGGGTGGCATTACAATTGGCGACCCTGCCAGGATTCTTCCGTGGAGAGCAGATGTCACAGAGAAAACTCAAGAGTTTGGCACAAGAAGGAGCTACAGAACTTTTGGGGAGACTTCGCAGTGGGAAGTCACGCGATATGATAGCTCAGGATTCGGAACTGCAAGATGCTACTGCTAGTGGGCACCTAGAATCTCACGAGAATGGAGAGGTGACCCGACCTGGGGCAGTGGCGCAGGTAGCCGAGGTGGAAGAATTGCAGGAAAAGCTGAAAATGGTTCAAGAAGAATTAGAGGCTGTTCGAACTGACTTCACAAATAGACTGTAGCGGGCAAACAAAGAGTCCTAAGATGCTGCAGGTCAATTACAGCAGATGCGAGCAATGGCTGAAACTGCTAAGGAAGAGTGTGAGGAGCAGCATTGCAGGGTACAAGATCTGGAGGGAGAAGTTCAGAAACAGGATGCAGCAATAGAGAGCTTGTAAGGTGAACTGAATGCCACCATTGACCAAAAGAATGCAGAGATGAGGGCATTAGAGATGGAAATGGATCTTGAGAGACTGAAGAAAGTTGAAGGGATAAGGAAACAATTTGATAAGGAACGTGAATGGTACCGCCTTGAGCATAAACGTAATTTGGCTCTCATTCAAGAGCTGGAAAAGAAAGTCCGGGGTCTGGGGACAAACCAGTGCAGAGTTATGGAGTCAAGTGAGTCACCTATGTCACGAGGGTGTGAGACTGTAACTAGTGGGTTGTCTGAGAGAGAAAGTCAAAGGTCAAAAGAGCCTGCAGCTAAGACCCAGTCAGTGACCTTTGCTGATAGTAGAGGTTGTAATGGTAGTCAGTCGCCTGTTGTGGTTAGGGTGGATGGTAACACTTATAGTCAGTCACCTTTTGTGGCTAGGGTTGCCAGTGATACTACTGATAGTCAGTCACCTTTTGTGGCTAGGGTGGATACTGATGTGGGTAGAGTAGGTGCTGATAGTGATCAGCCAGGTACAGGTGATGGCAGTAGCACAGCTAATATTAGTACCTCTGAGTTGAGTTTGCAACAGATGAGCAGACAGGGGGAGGGTTTGCAACCTTTTGCTGTGCCATCACCTGCATCTTCTAGTAATACCGGTACTGTGACTTCACCTTCAGTTACTACTGAGTCAGTGGCTACAGTAACCAACCCAGTTGGTATTACACTTGCTGAGGGAAGTAGTGTTGAAACAAACATAGGTGGTGATGGGTTAGTGCAACAGTTAGCACAGCTTATCCAGACACAAACTGCTATGGTTGTAGCTCAAACCAAAGCAATGTCAGCACACCACTGCGTGCTTATAGTGGTGAGGGGGAACAAGCCTTAGATGATGGTTTTGATAGGGGGTTTGATCAATTTGAAGAGCGTGCTAGGTTAGCCGTATGGGGGGATGATTTGAAACGTACACTTAAATCCAAGTTTAAACCAGTGGATATAGAGGAACTTAGGGGGATGGAGTTCCATCAGGTAGTACAAAAGCAAGACCAGCCAGTAGAAAATTTAGGATTGCAGCTGCAAAAGCTAGCCAAGCGTGCCTTTCCTACACTTACGGGCAAGGACTTTGACCGNCAGGGCTAATTCCTTAGCTTGCAAAATAGTCGCTATTGCAGCCTTGATGCGATTTAGCGTCAACCGCAGGTAATCGGTTAACTCTTTAGGGCCCAAATTTATTATGCATTCTTAATTAGATTTTATGAATATTTAATTAAGCTTGGTTTTTGTACATTTTTGTTCTTACTTTAGCCCTAGCCGCTCCCATGGCTATATCAAATTAGTTCTAGGTTTGCTATTATTAACTTTAAAAGCTTGCAAAAATGGAAGGGGTCAAAGTTTGCCAAACGACCTGCATACTTTGGCTTTTTTTCCAGCTTTATGAGCAGTACTGCAAAAGCGTTTGCATGCAGGTATAGCCTAAGCCTCCCTGCACCTCCATAGCTAGCGTCAAGTTTCTCCTGCAAAGCACTAAGAAAAAAACGTGAGTTTAAAACCAAAGGTCACGATCTCGCCGCGATCGTGACCTTTGAACTCTCCTCTTCCACTAATCAGACCTGACTCTTACTTGGTATTCTAGTAGAGCGCTTCCTTACCTAACTGCACAGCAAGTCTAAAGCTCATAGCTCAAACGCTATGGCTATAAAATAAAAAATGCACAAAAATCGCAGATTACGTAATCGTTGAATACGCGCGTGCGGATAAATCCGCAATCGGCCATAAAGAGTTAAGCTACTATTTAGCTCTTTCTCTTTCTAATGAGCCCAAAAACATGGCCTAAAACCATCGCTAAAGTAACCTCTAATTTTCTCCATCTTCTTCTTATTCTTATATCTTCTCACGCTATATCTCAAAGACCATTCACTTTTAGAAGCTGATTCTTTAACCAACAAACTTGGTTTCTTTGTCTTCAATCTCTTGCCATCAGTTTTTTGTGCTTCTTTTTTGAGTCACTAGATACAAGGCGAAAAGCGCCTCTCCATATGGCGCCGCCGTTAATTTCTAAACTCATGCATTATTCATAAGCTAGCGACCCTTTCCACATTCAAGTGTGCGTTATTTGGAATCTATATTGCAATCGTGCAGTGCTGTGTTCAGTTCTTCAGGAAAGTGAATAGCTAGCAAGACACACATGTAATTGACACAAATCACATAGCCTGCTTGGAGGTCTAGGCCGCATCGACCCTCAAGGCGGGCTATCACAAGTTGCCAGGCAAGTTCTAAGCCTGAAGACTATATTCCACTGATATTATAAATAATTGTTCAGAAAAAATTGAACAAACAAGTACAAAAAACATTAAAAATGTAAATCAAACATAGCAATGGTCAAATCGTAAAAAAGCGAGCAAACAAGATAGGAATGGTTGTCAGATTGAGCGAGTTCATTCCTGTGTCTACAATGTCAGTAGGGATATAAACATATGTGACTAAATTTGCAAAAACCGACCAGGTAGTACTTTCCGCGAATTTTGAGTTAGCAATTGCAGAGTAATGTACGTCATTGCAGCTAGCTATATTCCAAATTTGAAGCGGCTAGGCACTATAGTTTTGGAGATATGAGTTCAAATATACCGACCGTTCATTCCAATTTTACTCGCTAAAAACGTGATTGAATACATTGCAAAGTATAAGTACACGAACTCTGTATACTATCCGTGTTACAAACAATTTATGTTTGTGGTACAATTTTCATGTAGTATCAGAATATGCATGAAGTAAGTCGAAGCACTAGTTAAAACTTACTTTTGGAGCTTTTTCAAAGACACAGAAGACCTTCCAGGAGGACTCACTATAGAGGTAAGTAAATCTACTAAGTAGAATAATGTAGTGGGTGGGCGGTAACTGGAGTAACTAGGCTATAAATGGCGCAGAAATAAGTGCCCAATAGTAAATGCATGTATCTGTACCTATTCTAACTGTAGAAAAGTCTAGCTAATACTTACTACCCATTGAATCATAAGCGCTTAGCTTGTATCCCCCACAAATTTCATTGTAAACTTATAATACACAATGTACACAACATTCATTCATTATTATGCAGATAAACAGCTCCTGGCATAGCCTAGCAATTCTGCAACGCTGTAGGGCGTCTTCTGATGATCTTCAAGAGATTTCTTTCTGATAGAAGTGTTTAGTTCATGAAGAATTCAGTGTTTTTTGTTTAAAATTAAATATGCATTATTATAATGAGATGCACAAGCAGCAGCTGCATGGTGTACTTATCAGAATTATTAATCAATGAACATAGCAACATATTCCGTGTACTAACAGGAGAGAAGCTAGCCACGGCTGACATAGCTGCATTCAGGCGCTCATATCTCAGCAATTGAAACAGCCGTACCCGTAAAATCTTGTCTGCAGCTCGCCAAGGTATGCCCCTCCCCTCTCGTGCAAAAAAAATCAATTTCGCGCGCGTTGCGAATTACACTAAAACCGCCGATTACTACAAACAAAGTTTGGTACTACCTGGTCGGTTTTCCAAAATTTGTGACACAGTGAAATGAACTCTGACAACCATTCCTATCTTGTTTACTTGCTTTTTTACGATTTGGCCATTCCTAAGTTTCATTTACATATCTAATGTTTTTTGTACTTGTTATGATACTAATTTTGGCCACATTTTGTAAACGTTCCTTAACCTACGTGAGTAGGCACATTGTTGAGCTGGCAAAGGTACTCGACAATGTCAGTTGCTTCGTACTCTGCACAACTGAATGTGAGAAATAAGGTCGGCGGACCGATTATGGCTTTCAACTAACTCTGTTGTCTGAACCAATACTATAATTGGTTCCTCGTACACTCTGAAGCATGGTGGAGAGATCGGCTTTGAGTTGTTCATCACTACTCCTAGCCAGCTGTAAGAGTGAACTGACACTCAGCCTCTCCATGCGAGTGGACTTCAAGAGGTTGTATACCCCCTGCCAACACTTCACACATCTCCTTATGCCACAACAAGTAGAACACATAGTGTCAATTCTTCCTGAAGCGGTCATCCTTGTTGAGTAGCTTAGACTTGATGTACTCACTTAACCCAATCTTGGACTGTCGGGGATGATAAATCCCAAACTCTCCAGTAGGAAACAGATCTTGGAAGTGCATGACATCCAGTTGCTGCTGTTTGTTGCTAATATGATCTTCTTTGACCTTCTCAGCTACAAACTGGTCTATGTCTGAATGGACAGGAATCTTACTCTCCAATTGTGTAAGAAGCTATGTCCTCCTGGGTAGCCTTCTCAAGCACCTTGCTATTAGCATGAATACCTCTATACCTTTTTTGCAGCTTCATCTACACAGGAATCTTCTGCATCCTTGTATAGCCAGTTGATTTCTCTGAGCTTTTGAACAGCTTTTTTATTGCATCAATATTGACCATGTTTCGCCATACAATGCCATCTTTTGTTGGTCTACCATTGACAATCACATACCACTCTGGATCAGGTAAATCTGATTGATTCACCTGATCCAGTGTGTCCATTGTTCTGTTCAATGGTAGAAGAAGAAAGAACATTGTACCTTCTTCTGCTTCTTCTATCTTGGCACAACTTTTCTCAGAGACCGCTCGCTTTCAGAAGCTGATTCATGAACGAATAAACTTGGTTTCTTTGTCTTCAGGTCCTTTTGGCATCGTTTTTGTACGTCTCTCGTTCAGTCACTAGATACAAGACAAAAAGCGCTTTCTCCGTACTCTGCGCACTTAAGGCCTGAAATGCATCAAAATTGCACATAACAAAAACCCACTTTATATATCTTTTGACAGTCTATAGATAATTTACTTTACATATCCTTAATTTTTATCCTTTCATTGCCATGTTTGCAAAATTTGGTACCAAAATGTCGAATAATTTTGTAATCAATGAGCATCAAGTGAAACACCCTAAATTATGAATAATTAATTAGGCGGTCAAGTTCCAGTGTTGCTATGGCAACCGAAATTTGTCAAGATGTTCGCCACATCCTAAACCTCTATGGATAAAAGTTTTGTAAAAAATGTGACCGAATTTTGGAAAACCGACCAGATGTAGTAATATGCGAATTTTGAGATAGCGCTTGCATTGTAATCTACGTCATTGCAGCTAGCTATTTTCCAAATTTGAAGCGGCTAGGCGCTATAGTTTTGGAGATATGAGCTCAAATGTACCGACCGTTCATTCCAATTTTACTCGCTAAAATCATGAGCGAATATGTTGCTAAGCTCGAGTACACAAACTCCGTATACTATCCGTGTTACAAACAATTTATGTTTGTGGTACAATTTTAGTGTAGTATCAGAATATGCATGAAGTTAGTTGAAGCGCTAGTTAAAACTTACTTTATGAGCCTTTTTAAAGACACAGAAGACCAGGGAGCCTTCCAGGAGGATTCACCAAGAAAGTAAGTAAGTCTACTAAGTAGAATAATGTAGCGGGTGGGCTGTAACTAGAGTAACTAAGCTATAAATGGCGCAGAAATAAGCGCCCAATATTAATGCATGCATCTATAGCTATTCTAACTGTAGGAAACAGTTTAGCTAATACTTATTGCCCATAATAAGAAGCGCTTAGCTTCTTTCCCCCACAAATTTCATTGCAAATTTATTATACACAATGTACAATACATTCATTCATTATTATGCACAGATAAACAGCTCCTGGCATAGCCCAGCGATTCTGCAACACTGTGGACCATCTTCTGATCATCTGGAAGAGATTTCTTTCTGCTAGAAGTGTTTAGTTCATGAACGATGCATTGTTTTTTGTTGTACATTAAATATGCAAGATTATAATGAGATGCACAGCAGCAGCTGCATCATGTACTTATTAATCAATGAACATGGCAACGCATCCCGTGTACTAACGGGAGAGAAGCTAGCCATGGCTGACATAGCTGCATTCAAACGCTTATATCTCAGCAATAGAAGCAGCCCTACCCGTAAAATCACGTCTGCAGCTCGCCAAGGTGCGCCCCTCCCCATTGGTGCAAAAAAATTAATTTCGCGCGCGCGTCGCGAATTACACTACAATCGCCGATTACTACAAACAAAGTTTTACTACATCTGGTCGGTTTTCCAAAATTGGGTCACAAATTATCAAATTATTAATGAGATACAGCCGAGAAGAAGAAAACGGTAAGTGTGCATTATTTGGAAAATGCATTGTATCTCTGAAAAAAATCTGTTACCAGGTACCAAACTTTGATTTTTAACTTATATTAGTAAAGCGATCCATTTGACAAAGTTTGGTTACCATGGCAACACAGCAACATGGCCGCCTAATTAATTATTCATATTTTGCTGATTCAGCAAATTTGGAAGAGTCACATGACCAGTTTTTTATTAATTATGTTTAGATTATAGCCATGAATCTATATTCATGTTTCCATGGTTACTGATTAGATAGTTTTTAAGTTATAACAGATGTGAATATAAATAAGTACCTATTTAAGGTACATAGGTGACCCAGGCCTTAATTACACTGAGTATGGTAGCCATTAATTTCTATGCTCGTGAATAATTCATTACCAATGTTTTTTTCACTTGTTTGTTCTCATTTTTTCATAATTCTACTAATCACATTTGAGTTTGTGTGTATATGGTAGTTACTATCAGCATTATTATAGCTAGCTTTACTGATGTTATCTCAGGAGGCTGGAGCTGTATCTTACAAAATTTACTTGCTTTGTTCATCTTCTTATAATGACAACTATGTAATAAAGTAGTCTACTCACCTAAATATTTAAGGCTGAAAGGTAACTGGTTACAAAGACTTCAGCACAACCAGAAATCTTCAGGTAAAACAGCTACAGACAGGCAGTGAATGTTCGGATTCCAAATAACGCACACTTGTCTAACTGGAAAAGGGTCGTCAATTTGATTTCCCTCGTAGCTAATGAATTATTCACGAGCANATCTCCAACGTATCAGCTTGTGGTGTCCATCTATAATAGTTCCCAAAGACAAAACCAACATTACAGTATGTACATGTATACATGCGTGCCCATTGCATGCATCCTGCACGTGCACACATACACACACACGACTGTACACACTTGTTTCAACGCAGTTAATGCATATAATAGTTGCATGACCCTTAAGTGGGGGGCACTCGATGCATGGTCGAGTGCCGCACACTTAAGGGCATGCAACTACTTTGTTTACCATTCAATTTGACCCTATTGTAACCTCCACCCAGGCAGTAACAGGCAATTAGCCTATGTAACTTTGGTTGCTAGGCAATGGCAAACAAGCATTAATGCACCACAGAATACATGTAATCGAGCAATTACATCATGAACATATATAGGCTGAATGGATCGATGCATGCATTCAATAATAACTTTATGTGCTCTTATTAAGTTAATTACAACTCTTATTAGCCTATATAATAGCAGTTTCTTACCCACATGCCACAGAGAGTTCGGCCCTGGAACAGAATATGCTTATCGACTTACGGAAGCACCAATTTGTCTGAGAGCAGCATTGAGAGGATCTACCTTCTCAATTGCCTGCCGTAATCGGTTTCGTGTCACACAAAAACCCATTTCTCTCAACTGACCCCAAATAATGCTTTGACCAACTTGTGGTGATTCAGAACGAATGTGCTGGACGATGTTTTCAAGTTCTGGATCTGAGAGTGTACGTGACGGATCCCTGGTAATGCCTAGCTCAATTCTTCGTCTATAAATTGTCATTCTTGACACTCCTAATAGCTTTGCAACATCAGTCCATGTAAATAATAATGATGATAGGTATTCAAGTTGATCCTTTGAGATATCTAACTTGGGCCTACCCGGTCCTGGGGATGTTTGAGCATGAGGTCTACATCTGTATGCACACTGTTGAATGGCAGAGGTCCTGTGTTCCTCATCAAGGGTCGAGTTCCATTTGTTGTGGACAAGTTTGAAACATTCAATTAGCTGATCTACACAGGACACATAACAAGAAGCCACTCTTGATTCTTCCTCATCTGTAAATCTTCCAGTCGAAACTTGTTGGGTCATGTGTGTCTTAAGAGTAGACAAGCTGTTGACACATGAATCGACTCTTTCCAGAATGTAGTCTATGTAGTGCACAGAACGTGGCACAATGTTGTTCTGTTCTCGTTCAAGGTTTACAATGGCAGAAATCTCTAAAAAATATGACTCCCAAGCAACAGCCATTTTTCAACATAAATGGTGAAAGGGGTGGGGCTGACCTTACCTTACTATACTAATTGAGGAGGTGACCTTTAGTAGTACCTCACGATCACACACATGATTGATCGCGTATCACGTCGTGAAAATATTTATCGCGTCGCGAGAACGGGGTAGGTTATATAGCGTATCACGTAGTGAAAATTATTTATCGCGTCGCGAGAACGGGGTAGGTTATCGCGTAGTGAGAACGTGATATATATGACGTATACGAGTGGCTTGCCATATTGCTGCACTCAAACAGCGCGTCATACAGGTGCCTATGTCGGACAAGTTTAGCAGTCTGGCCAGACACCTGTATATCTGTTTCTCACTAGAATGGCATGTGNCATCCAACAAAGAAGCGTGATACAGCAGCCAATCTTTCACAAAAGAAGTGTAGCAAGGGGAGAGCTTTTGCCTCTAGGAGTCTGCTTCTCAGTTGCTGTACATGGAACACAGCTAGCCTGATAACAAGTTTCTTTGCCAGCCAATTACAAAAAAATGGCGGAAGTTGGAAAGGGTCGTCTATGACATCATGTAGTGAGGTAAATTGCTGAGCTGACCAAATTGCAAAAAGGAGCAGTGCATGTGCATGGTTACCTTTTGACTACCCAGTTATTACTACATGCAGATGCCTGTGCTTGCATGCATCTAGCAGTAAACATCAGTATACTTCATACACAAGCAAGGAGCGTGGCGAGCGAAGCAAGCCACATTCTTTGTATGTATGATGAATGGAAGACTTAAAAGTAAACTTTCAAATGTCAACTCATATCTACAAGATCAACCTTTCAAATTCACAACAGCAATTTGTAAACCCAAACATTTCTGTTTTCATTATCATCAATAACGAGAATACATTGTTTGTTTGTTTTTCACCATATTGAACGAGATTGTGCTATTCAACAAACTTTCAGTCTCCATAAATAAATATGTGGCTATAAAATTAAACAACTTTCAATCTTATAATTTAGGCAAAGATTCACATTGCTGAATAAGAGGACTTTATACCCTATATTACCAACTAATTAAGGGGCTTTCATGATGCATGACGTGAAACATGAAGATAATATTAGAGAGAGAGCTAGTAATAAGAAATCTGCATGCAAGTAAGTTTAGGGGTTTACCTTGCCAATGCCTGCTCACACAAGTGTCTAGTAAATTGGCAAAAGGCCTAAGGCCTGTGCTACAGGTTTGTGTAGCATAGCTAAAAATCATCTTAATAATTATATACATCTTATCTAGAAAATCAGATTAGTACTTTCTGTTAAACTCTAAGTTGACCTTCTTTTCTACACAAAGCCACAGAGCACACATGGTTGGCTGCACTGATATCTATGGCAACACATGCCTACATCACATGATGGTGTACTTACTGACCTCATGTGTTTGTTCTGGCAAACCACCAGACACTCAAATGGGGCCCAGGATGACAAGTCTGACAAGTGAGACAGCTATGTTTGTGAGTGGGAGGGCTAGTCAATAGAAGTGACAGCTAAGGATACACCAACTACATCCTCCCTGGGCATTGCAATAAAGACATTCATTCATTGTGACAGTCGTAAGCTATACAATCATAATTTTATAGCAGGGAGGTAAACAACGTGTCATAATTATCTCAAGATGCAAGTTATTGTGCATAAAAAAAAAACAGGTGTGAATAGAAGTTAAGCAACAGAACACCCTTGGACACAAGATTGCATAGCTGGCTATTGGTACCTGGAATTATGGACTATGTATTTCATGTGTATATGACGATAGTCCTGACATGAAACCATGCACTTCATAGAACTAAATACGCACTTATAGTCTAATCAATGTGCACACAACCAAATACTTTGAAGTTCTATTGCTTGTATTATAAGCTTAGGATGCATCAAACGATACTCCTACAATGTGGCATACATTCAACCAATACTAGTGACTCACATCGAGGTAGTTTGTCAGTGGTTCAGGAGATTCCTTGAGCGTCATAAACCCATACTTCTTCTCTAGTTGTCTCATAACACGCGAGTACTTCGTTATAGGATGCAGGGTGGAGGGGGGCATAGGGAAGAGGGGAACCCTGTAATTATAGTGGAAGATATAATTACTGCTCCAATGGAGAATAAAATAGTGATATTCAAGCTTATTTCAGTATGAAGAGAATAAAAATTACAACTCTTGAAGTATGGTTTTATCTTGTAGTATGTAGCATGTTCAGTTATATGATTATAATGCTACAAATGGGCACCGAAAAAGCTGTATAAGTCTTTAGTACAGAGCGCAAAATACCAAATAATATTATAGGCACTAATTGTAAACATAGACAAAACTATAGTACTCTACAACTACCAAAAAGGCGTAAAAATCTGATGAGCATGCAAACTAACTTGAAGGCATCCCATAGACTCACCTAACAACTTGAGCAGAAGAAAGAGCAGCAAGCGCTCCTACCAACAGCAGTACGGCAAGCTTCATCTCTGCGAGTGGACACCAACGACCAGAAAATGAATTTAAATACAACAGTAGAAAGTGGATATGATGCAAGCTTTATAGACAACCGCTGCAAGAATTCACCACGTGGTGTAGAGAAAACTATCAAGGGAATAACCGGATTTTAATTAAGTTTACAGCAAGACGTCATCGAATGAATATCATATTAATTAGCATAGGAGAAACTTGATCACAAAAAGCAAAGGGGAAAAGTCATAGCGTTCTTAGTAAAGTTTTATTTTTTTTACAAATAATTTTCAGTTTGGTCCTATAGTTATTATAACAAACATTTACAACAATGTGTTCTTATATATATTACAGTCCATGTACAGAGCTCGATTTAGCGAGATCTAGCAAAGCCGACTCGCTTATTGGTGATGTCGAACTCGGTGTAGTAGATCCCGATGAAGACATCTCCCAGAATGTAGAGCTTCCCCACCTTAGCAGGCAGGTCAATGCCCATGAAACCACTGAGACATATAGTCTGACCTTGCTGGGTAACCTGGTGGTATGTTTGAGAGAAAGGGAACAAAATGTTTATTATAGTGGTGGTTTTTTCATGATTTGCAGAATAATTCCCTGATTCACCAAATTTAATTCTCACCAAATTTACCCGCTATACAGTGTCTTGATTTTTTAAAGCAACAATGAATCGTGAAAGACATACCTGGACAACATACTCCGAGCCAGAGAGAGTGAAAGAGACTCCATTGAGGATGAAGGAGATGTCAGGGAGAGAGTTGATCTTACTGCAATCGAACGTGTACTAGAGAGAGAGAGAGAGAGAGAGAGAGAGAGAGAGAGAGAGAGAATTACAGAGACATATAAAATTTCAGGCAAACAGTTTGAGCAGTTGGGTATTCAATGAAAAAAAAACTCCATTTAAAACTAGTAACTGTTACTATAAATAGCTCAACGTACAATAATGCTGGTAATAACAGTGCATGCATGATAATTAACACATAACTATTGGTTGAATAATAATCATTACAATAGTCCTGTACATCTAACATTCTGTGACAGTACCTCATTCACGACAGGCATCTTGGTAGCACCGAGGAACTCGTTCAGTTTGGTCATCTCCTCAGTGGGTCCAGCAATGAGGGAGGTACCAGTGTCAGCAATGGCATTGCATCCTCCGCTGCAGTAGTCGGATGAGGTCTTACCACCGACCTTGATCCTGTGTGTGTGTGTGTGTGTGTGTT
>CAXIPT010000004.1:5202499-5305759 GCA_964030475.1 Tethya wilhelma | reverse complement strand
TAAATTTGTGTACTTCAGTGCAGCCATCTTATGAAGCTATGTAGGTCTGTCACGGAAATTTTGGTCCGGCGAAAATTCTGGTCCGGCCGGGCTATAATTTTCGCGAATCATTGAAAACTTTGGCCCTACCCTGAAAATTTTGGTCCGAGTAAGAAAGAAGTTCTCACTAGTCACAGGCTGCTTTGTAGACTCTGTTATAAGATGCTTCTGGGTAGAACAAGTCTAGGTAAATGTAAGAGTAGTCTCTACAAACTCTGTAGGAGTTCCATGAACCTTCACAGGTCCTGTTCCTGGTGCCGCGCAGCGCACGGGCACTCCCGGCCACGTGATCCGAACCCCTACCCGGCCGGTACCCCCAGGCCCATGGCCCAGTGCAATACAACTTTCCACAAGTTCAATTCTTTCTACATGTAACATCAACTTTTCACCCTCACCAAATCAACTCAATTTACCATCAATAGCATAATTATCAATAAAACAAACAACCGTGGCAATAAGCTATGTACAGTTGTGCATGATACAAATAAATTGTACTAAAGTCCAGTCCGATCGATGGTTGATATTGCAAAAAGTGGAATAGAGAATAGCTACAATTGATCGTTCTTCAGCTGGAGCCATTTTGATGATCACTAATCTTCTTTAAATCTGCATCTCCTGGGTCTAGCTGTTGCCTCTTCTCTTTGCATATATTCGTGAAATATGTTTGGATGTTGCTTGTTGATTACTTTCTTCCTCCACCCCCATTGAGCTGAGAGACCAGACTGACCTTCCTCGGACCAAAACTTTTAATTGGTTGCCTGAAAATTATGGTCCAGGGTAGCGCACACCTAGGACCAAAATTTTCAGAGGGGGATCAAAATTTTCAATACAGGATTCCGAAAAAAATGGGCCTGGACCAAAAATTTCAGATAATTAATAAAAAATTTTGGTCCTGGGGACCGAAATTTTCAGGACCAAAATTCCAGTGACAGGTCTGTCAGGGTTCTATCCAGTGGGGGGGGCAGGGGGGAAGCTTCCTCCCCAAACTTACCAGCTTCCTCCCCAAAACTTCAAGCTTCCCCCCCTGGTACCTTCTGTATAATTGTACTCAGTGTTGCATTTGTGCAACTTAAAATATGGTTTATTTACTCAAATTGTGTTTCTGCAAACCCAAAATACCAAAATTTTCCAGGGGAAGACCCCCGGACCCCCCTCTGATTTTCTTTAGCTAAGCTACATCCTCAGCAAAAGCTTCTCCCCCAAACTTGAATTCTTAGATAGAACCCTGTCTGTTTTATCTCAATTAATGAACACTGATTCAACAAGAGCTCAGAGAGCTCGTACCCCGTGCGCTGCAAGTGAAGGATCTCTCAAGCCCTCTGAGTCTTATGTAGTAGTTGGCAGACTGCAATATGAAAGTATACGGACTACTGGCTACTACGTAATCCAAAGTGGCCACGTGGCATGAAAGAGCGCAGAAACAGAAACCGCTGATTCCATCTGCGATCTTGAAACAAGGGGGGAAAAAAAGCGTTCTAAGACGTCTTTTTGCATCGCCGAACTCGTAGGGGTTACTTTTTTTAACAGACCTAACTTCCAAATCCCTTTTGAGACACTGAAGATGCCCCTAACGCCCAAACAGGCCAAAAAGTTGCGGACATTTGACTGCCCAGAGTCTGAGACCAAACACTTTACCCCTGAGCGCGCAAGCGCGCACGGGGTAAAAATTAGGTATTACAAGTAGCAAAAATTTCAAAAAAATAAGCAGTGTAGGAATGGGCAGTGCTGTAAAAAGTATTGGAACAAGGCATGTCTCAATTTCGGGCACATGACTANAGGCTATTTGCTGGTTTACTGGCTGGGTGGAGGTAACAATAGAATAGCTAGGAGTCACAGCGGGTCAATGGCAAACAAACTATAGTTGCATGCCCTTAAGTGTGCGGCATTCGACCATGCATTGAGTGCCTTCCACTTAAGGGTCACGCAACTATTGCGTGTGTGTGTGTGTCCATGGAAAATATGGCCCACAGAGTCACACTGAACAGTGTACCTGGTCTACATGAATGGAATTGCAGTGTCACATGACCAGTTGACCTCATGACCTTGGGTCACAAGAATCAGGTGATGCAACAATGGCTAATCTTTGGCAATAACACACAGTGGTTGCCAGGGCAACCAACACCACCATTAAAATAATTTGAGGCCAAAAAGATAAACAAGCTATGATAATCAACCCTTAAAATGTAGCAGTGCCTCAAAGGTTAGCTTTGTCATGTGATGCAAAGACTCAAGGCACACCAATGTAAAGAATATCTTCATCACATGTCTGCTGTGATACACAATACACATTAACACTCCACCAGCTACTGCACAGCAAAAATGATTGTCAGAGAGAAAAAACGTGGCGTCATGCTCTCACATGAGTCACATATGCTTGTCTGATACTAATTGGCAAATAATTTGTATTGTAAGTGGTACAATGCTACATACTTGCATGTATGCCAAGCTTCCTATACACAGTGTTTTTTTTTAAGTTTGAAATTTGTACAGCATTCAAGCATACAATACAAGCATACAAGCATACAAGCATACAAGCATACAAGCGTACAAGCGTACAAGCGTACAAGCATACAAGCATACAAGCATACAAGCATACAAGCGTACAAGCGTACAAGCGTACAAGCATACAAACATACATTATTCATAAATCTACATGGTTGTAGAGTCACAACAAAACTATTTATTCAGGCAATGAATTGGCAAAAGGAGCAAATTATAATTTTCTGTTAACATTCAAAAGGGTACATGTTTATGTAAGCAAGCTATCAAGGTCATAACGAGGTGCTTAAACTTGTTAGTACAAAAACGGCAACTTAAAGCTCAAGGGGGCACTACATAATGGAAGCTGCCTAGTTGAAACTCTAGGACTGATGACCGTGGATAATATGACTGAGTCATGAATATTTGCAGTTGAATACCATTGATAATAATTATATTCTAGCTATCGTTTAACAAGCAAGGAGTGAAAAATTGACATCCAAATCGTACTTCTGAGATCCATGCAATTGTGCCCATAGAGAGTACATGTAATCATTTTTGGTTGAGAGTGTAAAGCAACAAGGAGATCCCTGAATTGTGATAATTTACTAGCAATAATGCACATAACATGCATATAAACAAGTGAAAACAAAGAACAAGTTTTAATAGTTATCAGTTGTAGACATGTACAGCTATATCACATCAATCTCCACTTACATCTTGGTAGTCCGTGAGTGGCTCTGGTACATCCCCAGGGTCAGTGGTGTTACGGTTGTACCTTTGAGTGATGAAGTCTCTAGTGTATCCAAGCTCCCAGATACTCTCAATGGGACGTGGAGCACGGAATAGCGGCACCCTAAGTGTGTGTGTAGTGGGCAGAGGGGAGAATACCCAAAATAGTGAGTACAAAGTGAAGTGAGTAAAACAGATTAGGTATCGCAAACCATAGATAATTATGCGCAAACTTGCAACATACACAAGTCTTACCTGAGCAGCTGAGCCTCTGAGAGAGATGCAACAGCCAACAAAGCTAGAGAGAAGATAGCAAGCTTCATTTTTCGGCAAGAGAGTTGGGGGTGTATTAAAAGTCCACACAGTATAATTTCTGCACGTGTGGCGCTTTTAAGGAACAAATCGGTAAGGGTCGTCTATCTTTCAGCCAGTGACCGCGCCCGCCCCGCTCACACATATCACGATATGCATGAACCACAGCGGTGTGGTGGTGGTCACAATAACTATAACCTCTCTATCAACATTGATAATGAACTGTGACCAACAAACAGCAGTACTTAAAAGACATGTATAGTATAACTGTGAATATGTCGTGCAGGATTAAATTGAATGTTTTTCTCCTGAGCTTATGACTTGAATGTGTTAGTACATTTGCGACAGTGATCACACTTCAAACGCTCAACAGTTGCCCACACCATGTAATGAAAGAGATGTCTATGAGTCTTGAGAGCAGGTAATGCCTGTCTGATATCTTGTTTAGCGTTATCACTGAACTTTTTCTCAGTCTCTTCGCCAGTGTATGATATTCCACAAGTAAATGTTTTCGGTCTCTCGAGGCTTTTAACAAGCTCCTCTGCTTCACGGCGTCTTTTCTTAGCAGATTCATCTAGTGGGTCATCTTGAAATCGTTTCAGATTCTTATACGCCACTGTAGATGCAGACGGCTGTTGAACATTGGTAGCACTGGTAGTACTAGTGAATCTGTGACCGCCTTGTGGAGCTGGTGGATAGAAACTAGGTGAATCGACACTAATTTCGTCATCTGAATCCGACAACACTATTGCTGGTGGAGGAGTAGGCATCATCCCTCTAGACGGAATGGTTGGTTTGCCGCTATCCCTATCAGTGTGACCATGAGTCAGATCTTTTGAGATAGAAGTATCATCGTACACGTTGTCAATCACGCCCGCTACAAAATAAAGACGATCGGCAAGATTTATGGCCTCCTTGCTGTCAAGTACACCTGGTTGAGACGTAACTATGGACTCAACTTCAGCCAGCAATTTGAGTAAGTCTTGAACTTTCTTATGAACACTCATCACTAAAATTTCTTTGGAGGCCGAGGCACCACTTACGTAGGGTTCTGTAACAACTTCTACGCATGCGCACAATCCTGTATTGCACGTGATATTAACTATTCCTAAATAATTTGGCGGGTTGTATGCAGAGGAGGTACGACACGAGTGCGCCTTTGCTGAGCTGGCAAACGGGGTGCACGTGATCAACTCTCATTGTGAAGTACTGCGGTCACATGATTGGAATGTAATTAACAGACTTGCCAGCTCAGCAAAGGCGCACTCGTGTCGTACCTCCTCTGGGTTGTATGTATATTCATCTTCTCTCCGCTGGCTCACATGTCCGGCCGGGCTAGCTCTGTGTGTAGTGTGTCTATGGTCTCAGTGAATTACGTATAAATCAATCCATTGCTAAGAATCTGTGGCTGAATCGTCATCTAACATGGATCAAATAATAGAGAAAGACCCTCTAACAGAACTAGAAGAGCAGTACAACGTACCTGAAGGCTCGTTCAACAAACCATGCACTGAAGGGTATATTGACCAAATAGCTAACAACATACTTGACGTATGGGAACCTCTAGCCTCATCACTTGGACTGACCAAACAAAATATCGCAGATATAAAGAAAAATCATCCTGTTGAACACGAAGCACAAAGAAGAGCTGCTCTCCAAAAATGGAAGGAAAATAGCGGTTACAAAGCTACCTACGCTCAGTTACTGCTTGCTCTACGTTTGAGTAAACGAAGAGACCTTGAATGTAAAGTATGTGAACTTGTGGCACCTTTTCTCAAAGGTATAGAAAGAGTGTACAGTGGTAATTTTAATTTTACAATTTCCTATAATTAGAGTATACTATTACTCCTGTTTCAAACCCACATATAGTCCTCTCAAAGCAGTATAAGGTATTGTACATCATGTTCTTATGTTATTGTGCAGATGTACAAGCGAAAGTCAAAGACTTAAGTGAGCTTTTAGATGAAATTCAAAAGATGATTGTTCTTAATCCTCAGTCTTTGGAGAAGACCAAAGGCTTGTAGCTTGCTGATCACCTTTCTACTGTAGCAAACAACATCAGAATCATC
Source organism: Tethya wilhelma (assembly GCA_964030475.1). Classification (NCBI taxonomy): domain Eukaryota; kingdom Metazoa; phylum Porifera; class Demospongiae; order Tethyida; family Tethyidae; genus Tethya; species Tethya wilhelma. The sequence continues at coordinate 5,300,129 of CAXIPT010000004.1, read as the reverse complement.
TATGACCGAGTGCAAACAGTCCCTACTGTAGCTGATCAAAGTTCTCCATCAAACAATGAACCTGCGAAATTACCCACACCACTAGAGTCAGTTCTGATGGACACTGTCGATGGACCGCCAACACAAGAACCATCAGCTGCCTTGTCAATGCCGGAGTCGAAACCATTGGCAACTGGATCCCCAATGCTGAAGCTGAACCTATCTACTGCAAGTGTACAACAAAACCTGGTACAACAATCTAATGTTTCTTTTGGACAAATGAGTCTAGTTCATTTGCTCAGATTGCAAAATTCTGGGCAAGTACAACAGCCTATTGTTTTACAGGAAAACTTACCATCATTAGCAAGTTCAGAATCACGAAAGCGACGCAAAGAAGAAGCACAAAGTATTATGAATCATTCCATGAAAAAATCAAAAAAAATGTTTACTTGTGGTGTAAGTTACAGATCAACTAGTGAGGAAGAACGAGAATTTACTGAGAAAGCAAAGGCAAAAATAGAAAGTGGAACAGAATTCACTGTCAAACGTAATCAGGAAATGTTTCATTACATGGTGCAGGCTACCGTTCATCGTTTTCAATGTGATTATTGTGACAATTGTGAATCATTCAAAACACCTGTGAATTTGGACTAACTATAAATATTAATTGAACCGTGATGATTAATGCTATTATCTGATTTATAGTCATCTTTAATGTTTATGGTTCTTTGTAGAATATTCATTTGTGTGAAGACTTGCAATCATGATTATAATAATTCACATGATTATCATTTAGTCAACTATATTATAGTATAATAACAATAATTATTGTTTAGTTATCAATTTAAGGTTTTATTCACCTAAGCATAATTATACGACACGTATTATATTACTGTTAGTGATCACTGGACATAGAGTTCAAGCAGTCCAATTGGATTGTCTTCATCATCAGTGTCTTGATCGGCACAGATACGAACCTCAATATCATCAGTCGTAGGAGCATCAAGATCAACTGAGAACCACGGAGGGTTGTTGAACGAGCAACAGTTACCGCGGGGACAATCCTGACCATCCCAGAGAGGGTCGTTGGGGAAAAAATTATAAGTATGTGAGGTGCCGTGGTTTCCTGACTCGCAAAAATAGTCATTTCCAACAAAGGAGGGAACTGGAGCATATGGAGTACGGCTTGTAGCACAAGGACAAGCATGGGGATCGTTCGGATTATCAACAGCAGCAGCACCAAATGTCCAAATGTGAGTGCGAGGTCTTCCATATGTCACACTTACACCGTCCACATATGGTTCATCAATCAAGGTATGTGTTTTAGAAAAAGGTGCAGATGTTGCAAATAGGTAACCAAGGATTCGTCCACACACTTTGCTATACTCCAACCGAGTGTTGTTGGCATCAGTTACAGAGTAAATTTCTTGTGAACAGCTTGCCCCTCCACTGACTGCCCTTCCACATGCTCTCACATTGTTTTGAGAATACAATCTCCAGTTAGCAGGACACTGCATACTGGGATTGCTCATGTCGAGGAAGGCTACACGTTTCCACAGCCCTTCTCCACACTCTGGAACTTGTCCATCTTGAAGTATTGATCTCAATAACATTTGAACCGAGCTTGTGATGTTTTCTTTTGCTTCTTCTCTTATAGCATTTGCCGGACACGACTGATCTCTTGTTTGAATAACAATTGGAGCCAGTGTTTGTTGAAGATCAGACGGTTTGATAGAACGTGCTTGTACCAGAATAATGAAAGAGACAATGATGACGACAAGACTTAGAATGCTCATATTATTCATTGCTTAAAGCAGTTTGCTCAATTATACACCAGCTCTGATAATCTCAGCAAATATTATAGTAATGCTATACTGATTCAGAATTGCAATTCCTTTTAAAGTCCCCAATAGGTATTATACTTATACAGCTTCACGAACAATGTCATGCTACAGAATCTGATAATATGATAATTTGTTCCTTGAATACTTACAAATATACTACATGCCCATAGCAATAGTTTTAATAAGAGCCACAAATTACAACTGTACCAGCTGGTATTATTATAGTTGTTCCCAATAGGTAATGGAAATATGGCTGCATATATATGTCATGCTACAGATGTCACAATCATGTTCCTTGAATAGTATACTACATGCTCATACCACAAACTACCACTGTACCAGCTGGTATAATAGCTTGTGGGCAAGTTGTGTCACTTATTCCGAGACTCTGGTAAGGATGTTCTCATGCAATTTAGTGCATGCTAGCAGCCACAAACTCATATCATGAGTCCTTAAGACTCCTTATAGTGATTTGCGAGCTCTGCACTGAGACTATATACAATTTGTCACTCACATACAAACCAACTTAATCTCAATAATGGCATGTGATGCTTCTATAGTTTTATTAAAGTAACTGTGTAACTAATATCAAGAGCAAATTTTTGTTGCTTTGACCCTAGCCTCGCCTGGGGACGAGGCTACTTTGACCCCTGCTGCCTCATCTTGATCCCGGTCGTGGGTGTTACAGCGTCGAGTCGGAGTCGCACTGCGCGACTACTACGCATGGGCAGAGAGATGTACTAATCTCGTCTTTGCGGCAATAGCGCTGAAACGCGCACGTATATACCAGGCTACACTTTAATTGTCGATTGAGGTGTTACTCTTGAACATGAAGGGCAGTAAACCGTACGTTTAATGTATGGGTTAATTTTCAACAGAGTGAACATTTTAAATGTTATTCACCCAAGCATACAATGTCACATATATCACCATAGATTTTAGTGATTACTGGACATAGAGTTCAAGCAGTCCAATTGGACTGTCTTCATCATTAGTGTCTTGATCGGCACAGATACGAACCTCAATATCATCAGTCGTAGGAGAATCAAGATCAACTGAGAACCACGGAGGGTTGTTGAACGAGCAACAGTTACCGCGGGGACAATCCTGGCCATCCCAGAGAGGGTCGTTGGGGAAAAAAGCATACTGTTGTCCGTGGCGATTTCCGGACTCACAGAAATAGTGATTTCCAACAAAGCGGGGAACTGGAGCATGTGGAGCACCGGATTTAGCGCAAGGACAAGCATGGGGGTTGAACGGATAGTCAACAGCAGCAGCACCAAATGTCCAAATGTGCATGCGAGGTCTTCCATACGTTACACTTACACCGTCCACATATGGTTCATCGATTGAGGTGTTGCTAAGAGAAAATGGTGCAGCTGTTGCATATAGGTAGCCAATGATTCGTCCACACACTTTGCTATACTCCAACTGAGTGTTGTTGGCACCAGTTACAGGGAAAAATTCTTGAGAACAGCTTCCCACTCCACTAGCTGTCCGGCCACATGCTCGTACATTGTCCCGAGAAAATAGCCTCCAGTTAGAAGGACACTCCGTGCTGGGATCACTCATGTCAAGGAAGGCTACTTGTTTCCACAGCCCTTGTCCACATTCTGTTACAGTAAACAGTCCATTACCACGGTCTTGAAGAATTGATCTCAGCAACATTTGGACCGAGCTTGTGATGTTTTGTTTTGCTTCTTCTCTTATGGCATTTGCTGGACACTGCAACTCGTCTCCTTCGAGATTGGTTGGAATAACAACTGGAGCCAGAGTTAGTTGAACATCAGAGGATTCGATAGAATTTGCTTGCTGCATTAGAATGCAGATGGCAACAAGGACTACTAGCATGATGATATTATTTGTTTATCAGTCACTTGCAAGCTGAATAATACAATACAAGCATAGACTTGCACAAAATTCATGCAAGTAGTTGCATGCATGTACTGAAAATTGAGAAAACAATGTAATAATTACATACAAAGCTGCTGAATTGCAATGATTCCCTTCAACGCCCAACCACTGATATGTGTATGGCCTCAAAAATATAATATCAGTAGTTTGTGCCGCCAGCTACCTATAGCCTATAGCCTCGTTGCCAGGCTCCAACTTACTGAGCCTGAGAATGAGGCTACCTCTGTGGCCCAAGCATTGCTGTCATTACACTGAACTTCCATTCAATCATACCCACAAATTACTAGCATGTCCCCAACTCCATATGGTACCGAGAGCCACAAACTACAAAGTACATGTATTTGACAAGCCACACACTGTACAGTAAGTATTACCAGTCTGCAAAACTGGCATATCCTGTTTATAAGTACCAAATGAGTATATGCATGTTTAGTTATAATTTGTACATCTCCTTGGAGATAGACATACCTCAAATCTGTATGAGTATTAACAATTAGCTTGTTGTCATCAACGTAACAATAAAGTGCAGTAATACTCTTGTCCACCCTAAGGCTCCTGATGATGCAATAAATGCAATGCCCACATATGCTATTATACTTAAAACAAAGGCACAATTGAGTTCCTTAAAACTTCCCAGTTTAATATTTTTATTCAATAGCTTATCTCTTCAAATGATCATGAAAAACAATTGCTTACATTGACAGTTCTATACTTTGCACGTAAAATTTTTCTATATAATCATGAAGATGAAAAGGACACTAAAGAATCACTAGCTGATATTACTCCTGAGTCACTCTGCATTACACTACTAACAATACCACTCTCTAACACACTAGACACGTTACTTTGAGTTACATTGTGTGGCACACTTGACACGGGTGTGTCAACTTGAACTGATCCCGATGATTCTGACACAGCAGAAGCATTAGTAGTTGTAACAGATGTTGACACAGTGCCTGTCAAGCTTGCTAAAGAGCTGACCAAATTTTGAGAAAATTGTCCAGGATTCAGAGCACCTGATTGAGCTAAGCTGGCCATGATTTGAGGAAAGTTAGAGTTCTCCACAAGATTAGCAAGAGGACCAAGATGCTGAGCTGTGAGAGATGGGTTAGCTCCTTCATCATCTAGTAGTGGAGTGTGTGTGTGTGTGTGTGTGTGTGTGTGTGTGTGTGTGTGTGTGTGTGTNTGTGTGTGTGTGTGTGTGTGTGTGTGTGTGTGTGTCAGTGTCAGTGTCAGTGTCAGTGTGTGAGTATACTTTTGTCTTAGTTAATACCTGGTTGCTTTGATCCACTGAAGCGTCCACTAAAGCCTCTAGATCTCCTCAGAGCATGCTTATGTCGAGACTCATGGAGATATTTCTGAAGGTAAGGAATAAACAAATGCATATCAGTAATCACAATATTGACAAGTACACACACAGAACATGCAATGCCACGTGTATAATAATACCTGTCTTTGCTTTGGTATCTTTCCCTCTTGCTCTAGTTTGGCTCTGGCCTGTCTTCTCTTTAAGATGCGATGGTACTGCTTGGCATTGACATAGAGAGGCTCCTCTTCCAGCTCCCCAGAACCAAGAGGAAACCTAGTGAGAGCGTTCGAGAGGGCACCAGGAAGCATCTGTGTGTGTGTGTGTGTGAGTTCATATCAGATGTAGACATACAATACTGAGCTAAAGCTTTTAAAAGAGCTGAACATTAAATCCACAAAACAGTCATTTTTGTGCAGCACATACAGAATATGTTTATTGCTGCATGTGCTCCCGCTAAAATAAAATCCGCCAATCGTGAATTTTTTGACAAACCACTTTATTTTATTCCTGTAAATATTTTGTGCTACACGGTACGCAAAGAGAGGAAGGCCTGAAACGAGGCTACTATCAAAGAGCTAGAGAGTTAGGGGAACAGTGAGGACTGTATCAGAGTTTGAGTGGAAGAAATTTGTTCATTTGTTTCTACTTCAAGCCCTACCATCATCATCTGAGATGCAGTGATGTTACTGCCTCCCGGTCCACTGGTGGTACTGGGGGGCTGGTTGGCCATAGAAGGGGTGGTGAGATTGCTTAGTTGCATCCCCAGAGCACTAGCCAGAGAGGCTGCTGTCAGGAGAGAGGAACCCATGGGAGAGGAGCCATCTTGAGACTGAGAAGAAATGGGCTGCTGGTACGTATGTATATATAGATGTAAGGAGAGAATATTTGAGATTATTTTTTGTCTGATGACCTTTACCATACAACTTTATATTTGGTGGTTGGTAAACATTGTCTTCTTGTTGTTGCTTGTGTGTGGAATTGTTTGTAAAGTTTAGATCGTCTGAATTTTCATGTTGCTGTGCCCAACAACAACAGCAATAATAATACACAAAAATAGCCCAAATTACCTAAAGGAACCCTCCCAATGCCTGCTCAGGCAAGTAGATATCTAATAAACTGGCAAAAGGTCAAGCCACTCAGGTGCCTAGCCTTGAGAACTACAGGATTGGTTTGGTTGAAAAGCTCTTTTGTCTGATGGGAACTCTCCCTGCACCGTACTTGAAGTGGCTCATGGATATGGACAGCATGCTAACACACAAATGTGAACAGTCCAAGACTAGATGACACTGTTAATGCTATGGGTTGTTGGACTTAGCTTGGACACAAGCTTAGGAGGTCTAGGAATGAGCAGGCTAATACAATGACTGTATAAACAGATTTGTACCTGGTTAGCTTGCAGTTGTTGTGTGATGGCTTGAAGTGCTGTTGACTGAGCTATTTCAGATGTATGATTAGGACTCTGGAGGGGAGGTTGTAACACCTATATGTGACAAGCACACACAAGAGAACACTTAAAGAACATATAGAGTGCCAAATCTTTTATAACGTAAAATTAAGCTTAAAATAAAGTGGGGAAGGCTTGGAAGACAAGAAGGTGTCTTTCAATCCGCTATGTTCATCACTCACAACATTTGCTTATGCAGTAAACTTATCTTTTCATAGATTTTGGGTGTACTGTACAATAGTAAGCTCACATTCTTGATATCAAGACAAACCATTAATTCATATAATTACATGTATGTAGAACAAGTTACACAACAAACATACCGTATAGCGGATAAATTTGGCATATTATTCGTGGGCTTATTTAATTCTGCACACTGCATTGTGTACATGTATGTGTGTGCACATGCATATAAAAAAATTTGGCAATTTGAAGAACCAAATTTACCTTTTATACGGTATTTTAAAACTTTTGCTGGGGTTGGGGATGAAGCTCAACATACATTACATCCTGACACAAAGGTTACATTCATTCCACCACCCTGACACACCTGGAATCGTATGTTGCCTCCTCCACTAGTGGTGCTCTGATAGAGCCTCTCTCCATGGGACAGCAAGGTGGCAGCTGTAGAGACTGGTGATGGCTGCACACCTCCTACTGTGGCGTCAGCGACAGAGAGCTGAGAAGGTTGGCTACCTAGTCCGAGCTGTTGGACGTTCATTTGAAGCTGAGCGGGGTGCTGTTGTTGCGTGGATAGAGACGTAGTGGCGGTAACTGGCTGGATAGCCAGTTGGGAAACGTCGGTGACTTCAAGTTGAGACATTTCCAGGCTTTGAAGCGATAGAGCAGGCTGTAACAAAGACTTTGAAGTCTTTAAGTATCAGATTTCTATCCTCATTAGACTCCTCTGTAACTGTTTAGCGGTGTTTCTCTTGAACGCATATATACCAGCTTCAAAAGTTTACCGCTCGTTCTAAATAAAGCGCACTGATATCGACCTTTCACCTTTGTCCTATTACATTCTGGGTGGGGGTGCACCGTCACATGCTTTACTATAGTTCCAGTTCTTGAAAACAATGATATTGTGTTTTGCAGGTGAGTTCGTACGAAGACAGAGAGCAGCAAGGTGAGAGCAAGACAATTCTATAGTTTACAGTCTACAACTGTGCGCGTGTGTGTGATGTATTAACTTCTGAATCATAGACTTTGCATGTCATCTTGTCTTCATACAAAATAAATCATGTCTCCTTTTGTTGTTTTCTTGTAGACCTGTCATTTAGTGATCAGCAGCTACAGTACCTATTGATCACAGCACATAGAGCTAGCAACAGTATAAACCCATCCATCCCCCATCTCTCAAACATGGCTCAAGTGACTGAACTTCCCCTCATGAGCATCACAAAACGCCTCCGGCAAATGGGCATGCAAAGTCCCGATGACCTCATCTCGTCCATTCTCGACGACACCGAGCAATCTCGTCACAATCATCACCCCGGGATCCGCCTCGTTATGGGCCAATCCCAAAGGGGCATGGGACAACCGTTGGGAGGTCCCCATCGGACTATGAGTGTACCCGCAGACATCCCTAGCACCAACACCGAATCCGAAGCCGAGATGATGTCCGTCGTAAATCATCGCTTGATGAGAGCACGAGCTGGATCGGAGGCAGCCCCTTCTCCTCTTACTCTAAAGCAGTCTCATTGGAAGCCTCTCGCTAACGCTTCTAAATGTGCCGCTCCTGATTGTCGGAGACGGTTTGCCATGCTCAAACGTAGACGCAACTGTAGTATGTGTGGTGAGGTGTTTTGTCGCGAATGTACCAACTTACGGAGAAAACTTTCTGCGAATGCAGTACCGGACGCTTTCGGAACGTTTCAACATGTCTGCACAAAGTGTTTCAATTTTTCTTCTCAGTTTGGAGGCTCGAGGGATCTCATAGGAGAATTTAGCAAACTTCGTCGAGGAATGAAAAAAGATCCAGAGAATGATAAAACTGAGAGCTGTTCATTACCTCTCTGTGCACAAAAATCGTCCGAAAGCAAACGACTGGGCATAGAACGTGAACTGGATAGATTACTGAATGGGTTTCAAGTCAATACGGGCTTTCTTCGTGGCCTCATGTCGGAGGCTAAAGTTCCCCAGTGGCAGCGCTCAACCTCCTGGGTGGACACTAAAGATGCTCCCAGCTGTTTCCACTGCAAGAATGCCTTTGGAAAAGTCGCTAGAAGGATTCACTGCCGAGTTGGTGGACATGTGTTTTGTCGGAATTGCTCTCAAGACGAGATCCTGCTCTACGTTGCTGATGACGGTAAAACGAGGTGGGCTGTGAATGGAAAAGACGGGGGACCTACAACAACCCCTGTTCGTTATGAAATGTGTCCAATTTGTCCGAATTGTTCCAACGAACTTGAAATCATGATGCTCGAAAGAATAACTGTACCCACAACCGAATCGACAGACGATTTTTTCGATGATCTACACAATCTTCACACAGGGCTATCAAAAGTCCAGGACAGAATTGAAGAGTGCCTTCCAGAATATCAAGTTCTTGTCGATGCTCTGGATATGGTTGACAATAGCCCACAATCAGTCGAAGGACGCCATCCACTACAGAAACTTATCAAAGCCCAGTCCGATTTATCTGATGCTTTTTCAACACTCGCAGTCGGTAGTCAGCGTTTGAAACTCCTCAAACCGAAAACGGAATCTCAACAACGTCTTCTTCGCCACGCTATGATTGGGACGTATCAGTTTTACAGTGAAAACATGTACCATTTTCGTTGCACGCGACAGAGGCTATCTGAGCTGATGCCCATCGAACATCTTGAGAAGATACAACTGGTGATGAGTCAGCAGAGTATGGAGCGCATACACACCCTTATATACCAGCTCATGTACGAAACACTCAACCACGAAAAGCGCTTCAACTTTGACACGTCTTTTCTCAAGCCCATTATGCTGGTTCTGGAGAAAATCGAGGAAGAATTTAAACCGTTCTTGGAAAGACAGGATGAAGAGTGGACCATGCACATGGACATCGTGATGCAACTTGTGCAAGAGCAGATGAAGTCAAACCGTGTTTTCATCAAGCTTCGAAGAGTAGTTGGTGTTCATCCATCCTTCATTAGGGCTACGGTGATAAGCCAGTGTGCGAGCAAGTTGCACGAGTGTTTGCGTGAGTTGCAAGCAAAGACGATTGATCGAGAGTTTAAGGAGACAAAGGAGTGTCTTATTCAAGCGTGCAAAGAACTTGATACAACTTACGTACGATCTACTGTACCTAATGCGTGATTGTATACATGTGTGTGTATGTGTGCATGTGTATCGTCTATATATTGTATTTGTGTGACTGTGGTGTATATGTGTGTATGCATGTCCTGCAATGTATTGTCTGTGCTGTACAATGTCGTGTGTGTATATACATGTACACAATCATAACGTGGATTTTTATATAGTTTTCAATAATTATTGCACAGTTTTCAAGCAATGTTGTTTTAGTTAACCCTCAAAACCCTTATAGTTAGTTATTGATTAGTTTCTAAGCTTCAAGAAAAAATTTAGTTATAGTTTTTAGTTTAGTTAACTAAAATTAATGTAAAAAGGCCTAAATATAAGGGTTTTAGTAGTTAACTAACTATTAGGTGTTTTGGGCATTTTTTTTACTTAGTTTACATAGTAATTATTTTGACCAAGTCTTTACGATTTAGCGCATTGATGCATGATTTTAGTTCGATCATTCGCGGTATCTTTACACATGCATATATATAATATAGCTAGCTGTTAATGATATTGGCATTGACTACATATATTAATAATTATTAAGTTTATACAGAATATACAACTCATTTATAATTATTGACACAAGAATCAATGTACAAAATACCTGTGATAACTGGGTTAAAAATAGCATCATACCTTTGAATGTCTACTGAACTATATAGAGGCCATAGCCGACAAAACATGTAAACGATGACAGACTAGCTAAAGAAGTGAATATCCAATAAGGCCAATACAAAAATAAAACAATGAGGGAAAAAATAACAGTCAAGATAAACACCACAACAATAACAATTATTATTATCACCAAATAAATACAGTGAATGGTGACACGAGCTACATACAAGTAGAACAAACAAAACAACAACAACAACAAAAAACAACAGAGGAACAAACTAACAAAAAAACAAACAAACAAAAAACCACATACATAAGTGTATAGCAACACACAAAGCAATACCTATGGTTTAGGTGGAGGTGGGGGTGTAAGACCTGGTAGTCCCAGAGCTTGCAGTGAGCCCAGCCTTATTGGTGTGGTGCCAATACCAGTAGACCCATCAAGACCTCTGAAAGGTGAGAGCATGTCTGCCGAGTGCTGGGGCGTGTTGGAAGGAAAGAGATCGGTAAGTGGACTCAGAGCAGAGCGAGCTGGAGTGCTAAATCGAAAGAGGAGGCTGTCTGAAGACTTGAAAGGAGAGAACACTCCACTGTCCACAGCAGTGTGTTTGAGAGGGGTGAAAGGTGACGATAATGTGGGTTGGACGGACAGCGAGCTAGAGCTAGACGAGGATGATGTCACACAGGAAGTGGTTGGGGCTAGGGACTGGGAGGAGGTGGGCGTGGTCGATGAGGGTTCGGAACGCAATCGTTGAGGCGTGACAAAGTTTGCATAGAGCGGGGAGAGTGAGATGGGACCAATGCTGTCGATGTCTTTGGCTAGGGGTGTCAGCAGGGAGGAGTTGAGGATGTTCAGGCTGTCATTCTGCTGTTGGTTGTGCTCCCTCGAAGGTGTGTTGAGAGCAAAGAAACTAGTAGAGAAGGTTGGTTTATCGTTACTGCTGTTTTCTTCTTCTTCTATGACTGGTTCTGATTCTGTGCTGCCTTTCCTCGATTTGCTAACGGAAGGTCTTGCAGTTGACATCTTTCTACGCTTTGGAGTTGAAGAACATTGGTAGTTTTGTAGCGAATCAAAGCTTTCGTCAAGCATGTGTATTTCAGGAGGTAGAGTAGAAGCAACACTGACAGTAGTCTGGTTCTTGAAAGCTGGCAACCTTGCGTAATTATGATCGGCTAGATGTTTGGGCACCTCCTCAGAAAGATTTTCATCAAAACCGCCCGCATCAGTTGCGACAACTTCAGCAGTAGCCAACACTTCTCCCTGTCCAACACTTTGGACTCCACTAGCAAGTGTGGTGCTTGAAACGGGACAGCCACTGTTATCGACGGCAAAATAAGGCTGAGGAGCTACGTTCAAAGCTCCTCCCGTTCGAGGCAAGAGAGGTACAAACTGGCCTTTCGTTTTGATCGTTTGCGTGCTCGTCTGTCGGTTGTAGACGGACTCTGGATCAATGACGGGGGGGTGGAGGGTCGTGAAGAGGGGGATCGCTCGCTTGAGTTCCTCTTCCCCATCCGAGAGGAGGGTCCAGTAGGAGCCGTTGCCCCTGCGAGGGGGGTACTGGTACACCTTCATGAACATGTTCTTACGGATGGAGAGATTGTGACGGATGGAGTTCTGTGGGTAGAGTGTATACAAAAAGTCACATTTGACATGTTATTTAGATCACATGCTTCGATCTACATGGCGATGCAGATTTAAAATACCCAATAAATGATAACTACATGTATACACATTTTAATAGTCTTGATTCTTGATGGAGTTGTGTGAGCAAGAAATTCACGACAGTGTCTACACTGTACATCTAGAGGGTAAGTTTGGCAGGCTTAAAATTTGGCGAATTTGCATTTAAAGCATACAGTTTTATACACATGTAGGCGTATATAAACAATGCAACGTACAGAAAAAAATCACCAATCAAGACGATTTGCAGAATAATTCGCCAAATTTACCCACTAACGGTAGTTACTACCGTTAGTGGGTAAATTTGGCGAATTGTTGCTTCTACTCTACCTCCTGAGATACACATGCTTGACGAAAGTTTTGATTCGCTACAAAACTACCAATTTGGGAAAGTTACTTTGCTCTCAATCTAGTAAATGGAGGCAACAGGTCTAAATAGTCAGTAGGTGTTAACCAAGCCCAATTCAATAAGTACCTTAAAAATAGGGGTGCTAACAAACATCTCCCACACCTTGTGTAAAATGGCAATTCACATTTTTATAAGCACAAAAGTTAGAAGAGTATATAATCCAATTAATTTATAAAAATTTACCATGAAATTAGTTTTACAAAGGCTTTTTACAAAACTTTTAGTACCATCAAAATTTGGAGCTATAGATGTACATCATACACACTTGTGCTCCAATTGAACTACCGTAAACGTGGAAATATTGGCGGTACATTAAATTTGGCGATTTGGCGGTCGGCGCAAAAACTGCCAAATTAAATGCATGTAAACTGTTCTTCGCTCTATTGCAATACATTGCGCAACGGAGGAAAATGCCAAAATCAAAACCGCCAATATTTTTGTGGGAAGCAGTCTGAGCAAAATCGCCAAATTAAATGTCCGCTAATATTTTCACGTTTACGGTATGTCACACATATACACACAACTTACTTTCCAAGCTTTAGCCTCGGGTGTTCGATAAAACGGAAACGTTGATTCAATCCACCGATAGATCCCACTCAGTGTCATCATTCTCTGAGGGGTGCTACAGATGGCCAGGGCAATCAGCGAAGCATAAGACAGTGGGGGCTTGTTACTGCAGGCTTTCTTGGAAGTGTAATCCAGCTTCTTTCGACAGCTGTCCTTGTTGGATTTAGTCTTGTTCTCCTTATTTCCTACTTTCATGGTAATATTGGCCAAAGGGCCATGTTTACCAACTATTTCAGAGGGATTTGAACCTAATGGTACAAAAAATGAATACAGAAGGAGCATAGTCAGTGTACCACACAATTTTGTCATATTTAGATATGTCTTCTTACCCATATGTTGGATTTCGTTGCTAGCATCCATTCTCTGTAACCATTGCATATCAGTAAGACTGTCGTCCATCATATCACAGCCTGAATCGTTGTTAGTCCCTGCCATTGAACTGGTCTTGGGAGCTAGGCTTACTTCTAGTGCTCTGTTGGGTTGACCATGACAGGCCATGTTAGCTTGGGGGATGGTCACAGAGAGTTTAGGGAGCAAGTTGGTCATGTCTTGTAGAGGAATAGCCATGTTTATTCAGTACCTTTCTATCCTTTAGGTGTGTGTGTGTGTGTGTGTGAGGGTGTGTATGTGCTGTGCTAACCCTTTTTGCCCAGGAGATAAAAAGGACGTGTATTTTTCCCACTTAGCAACCAACACCACATACATGGGTTGCCAGGCAGCGCGTTATTTTATAATTATCGCTAACAGTTTGATACTTTACACAACACAGGTAACTTACTGGTCATTTTATGAGAGCTTTCTTAGTTCCAGAGACGCTACAGACTTGCCAGAAAGACAGTCACTCGCCATGAAAGGTCAAAACTTGCTGAGCTGATCTTTTTTTTGAAATTACGTGAGAATTGAGCATGCGCAGTAGGGAAATCATATTCATGACGTCATTGTATCCAATTAAAGTTATTAACCATTATTAATGGCTGAAGAACACTCTGAATTCTGTCTCTTTTCGTGGGTAAGAATACACCAATTGCAACTGGCAAGCGCGCTGCTTAATGTCCGTATGTGTCTCTATCGTAGGGAGCCAACAGCTACGGCCAGCTGGGCCTGGGCCACAAGGAAGACACCCTCTTGCCTTGCAAGACTCAACTTCCTTCCTCTGTGGCACAGAAAGTGATGGCCATTGAAGGTGGAGGAGGGCACACAGCGTTGGTTACAGGTAGGAGGGTCTAGACTGTTTGTGTTTTGATAGTATGTTCTCTCTAGGTGTGGGGAAATGTTTATGACCAAGGTCAAAGGTCAGGCAATTTGAGGACCCTGAGAGAAGGCTGTTTAAGACATGGCAGTTCCTTTGCTGAATCAAGTCCATGAGAGCTAATCACCCATTGCTTTATTTGTTGTCATATGGCCTGCATTATTGACAACATTAAAAGGAGAATAATTATTAAGATACATAATTATGATAACAAAGTTAGTTGGCAGATCTTTTTAAGCCTCGACGCGTGCGTAGCACGTGCAGAGGGTTACGGTAGTCGTTTTGTCCGTCTGTCTGTCTGTCACATCGAAATCTCAAGAAAGACAGCTCTAGCGACAAAATTGATGGTACTTACGTTCATAACTCTGAATGATCTTGTAAAAATATATTTTTTGCTGTCCAAAACACTGTAGTTCTTGAGTTTTGAGGCTTTTGTGCTTCTTTGAGCGCTTAGCTTCGAGGCCACGCCTACTAATTTGGTGTGCGTTATCTAGAATTTGTGTAGCTGAGGTCCAATGCTGCATGGCTCTTTGCATGCATGGCTGTTGGTTAGTGTTGTTTAGCAAGACAGACATGAGTTGGTCTACTTTCTATGTAAGCATATAGGGCATGCAAAGACTTTACACAAGCTATAGATCATTATAGCTAGCTGTAGTTAGCTAGGCTCTTACTGAGGCCCAGCTCAGTGCTAGACTTTGACGGCAGCTGAGTATTCCAATGCATGTACATAACCGTAGCAGAACTCATCTGGTTTATAGTCTGTAACATGTGCTGCTTCACCATAGCCGTGTTAGCTATGCCGGCCACTAGATGGATCATAGCCTGTAGTTTTGAAGTTTTCAGTGATATTGAGTTATGTTAGGCTTTTACACTGTATGCATATAAGTGTGCTAGCTAGTTGAGTGCGCCTTGGTGCCTTCATTTTAATGAGAAAAGGTTCTTGGGTTCTCCACTAGTTTTAATGGGAAAGGTTTCTTGGGTTCTCCAATAGTTTTGATGGGGAAAGGTTCTTGGGTTCTCCAATAGTTTTGATGGGAAAAGGTTCTCGGGTTCTCCTATAGTTTTGATGGGAAAAGGTTCTCGGGTTCTCCAATAGTTTTAGTGGGAAAGGTTCTCGGGTTCTCCACTAGTTTTAGTGGGAAAGGTTCTCAGGTTCTCCACTAGTTTTATTAGTGGGAAAGGTTCTCGGGTTCTCCACTAGTTTTAGTGGGAAAGGTTCTCGGGTTCTCCACTAGTTTTAGTAGGAAAGGTTCTCGGGTTCTCCAATAGTTTTGATGAGAAAAGTTTCTTGGGTTCTCCAATAGTTTTGATGGGAAAAGGTTCTAGGGTTCTCCTATAGTTTTGATGGGAAAAGGTTCTCCAATAGTTTTGATGGGGAAAGGTTCTCGGGTTCTCCACTAGTTTTAGCGGGAAAGGTTCTCGGGTTCTCCAATAGTTTTGATGGGGAAAGGTTCTCGGGTTCTCCAATAGTTTTGATGGGAAAAGGTTCTCGGGTTCTCCACTAGTTAACCCTTGGTGCGCATGCGCAGCAGGGGTTATGGTAGTCGTTTTGTCTGTGTGTGTGTGTGTGTGTGTGTGTGTGTGTGTGTGTGTGTGTGTTCCAACTATATCTCAAGAACGGCAGCTCCAGTCTTCAAAAGCGGCATACCAAGGTAAAATAATCGAGATTATCTAAAAAAATTACACAAAGAATTCAACAAAAGCCTGTAGTTCCTGAGATCTAAGGCTTTTCAGCCTCTGTGAGCGCTAAGCTTCGAGGCCACACCCATAATTTTGGGGGACGAGCCTGAGCGAGCTTCATAGCATAGACAGTATAAGCTAGCTTAGCTACTGATCAATATGAAATGGCCTGAGATCCTTTTACAAAGCAACAAAAGCCTATAGTTTCTGAAATCTGAGGCTTTTCAGCCTATCTGAGCTAAGCTTCGAGGCCACACCCATTCATCCTGTTAAAATTTTGGGGCAAGCATGAGGGGCGAGCCTGAGCGAGTCCCATAGCATAGCTGCAGACCTGCTTATTTCATCCAACTATATACATTTAATATACAGAAATAACAATATAATATTAGACTACACAATAGACTGCTATAATATATCAAATACCATCAAAATACTTATAAGATTCAGTATGTATACGCACCAAGGGTTGTGCACCTTGGGTGCCTTCATTTTAGTGGGAAAGGTTCTCGGGTTCTCCACTAGTTTTAGTAGGAAAGGTTCTCGGGTTCTCCAATAGTTTTGATGGGAAAAGGTTCTCGGGTTCTCCAATAGTTTTGATGGGAAAA
Source organism: Tethya wilhelma (assembly GCA_964030475.1). Lineage (NCBI taxonomy): Eukaryota > Metazoa > Porifera > Demospongiae > Tethyida > Tethyidae > Tethya > Tethya wilhelma. The sequence goes on along the minus strand of CAXIPT010000004.1, from coordinate 5,283,554 downwards.
GGTTCTCGGGTTCTCCAATAGATTTGATGGGAAAAGGTTCTCGGGTTCTCCACTATAGTTTTAGTAGGAAAGGTTCTCGGGTTCTCCACTATTTTTAGTGGGAAAGGTTCTCGGGTTCTCCACTAGTTTTAGTAGAAAAGGTTCTCGGGTTCTCCAATAGTTTTGATGGGAAAAGGTTCTCGGGTTCTCCACTAGTTTTAGTGGGAAAGGTTCTCGGGTTCTCCACTAGTTTTAGTGGGAAAGGTTCTCGGGTTCTCCACTAGTTTTAGTAGGAAAGGTTTTCGGGTTCTCCACTAGTTTTGATGGGAAAAGGTTCTCGGGTTCTCCACTAGTTTTAGTGGGAAAGGTTCTCGGGTTCTCCACTAGTTTTAGTGGGAAAGGTTTTTGGGTTCTCCACTAATTTTAGTGGGAAAGGTTCTTGGGTTCTCTAGTAGTTTTAATGAGAAAAGGTTCTTAGGTTCTCCACTAGTTTTAATGGGAAATGGTTCTTGGGTTCTCCACTAGTTTTAGTGCGAAAGGTTCTTGGGTTTTCGACTAGTTTTAGTGGGAAAGGTTCTTGGGTTCTCCACTAGTTTTAGTGGGAAAGGTTCTTAGGTTCTCCAGTATAGTTATAATGGGAAAGTTTCTTAGGTTCTCCAGTAGTTTTAATGAGAAAAGGTTCTTGGGTTCTCCAGTAGTTTTAATGAGAAAAGGTTCTTGGGTTCTCCACTAGTTTTAAGGTTCTTGGGTTCTCCACTAGTTTTAGTGGGAAAGGTTCTTGGGTTCTCCACTAGTTTTAGTGGGAAAGGTTCTTGGATTCTCCACTAGTTTTAGTGGGAAGGGTTCTTGGGTTCTCCAGTAGTTAAGCCTCGGCATGTGCGTGCGTAGGACGTGCAGAGGGTTACGGTAGTCGTTTTGTCTGTGTGTCTGTTACTAGATTATCTCAAGAATGGCAGCTCAATGGTACAAACAGAAGGTACTTACGTTCATGAATCAGAAATTTTTTGTGTAGAATCTTGCAAAACGCTGTAGTTTCTGAGATTTGAGGCTTTTGTGCTTCCCAGAACGCTTAGCTTCGAAACCGCACCCACAATCATGCCCCATGTAGTGTGCGTTATCTAGAATTACAGTTGGACCAGATATGCTCAGTTCAGTTCAAAGGTCTGGCTCTAGCTTGATGTGATATGCTTGGTTCAGTTGGCTTAGCTGCTTGCACAAGTAAGTAACTCAATTGATTGTTTTTATATGCTGCAACTTGTCTCTTGACTGCATACTGCCATGATGCAGCATCATGCAGTATGGCCTGTCTCAGTATGGTTCAGGTTAGCTGGATATCTGCTTTCGAGCAGTATAACTAAGCATTAGTGTTCAAATTTTTAACACTGGTTCAATGGATTTTCTAAACTGAGTTTCCTTACTGAGATCATTGTACTATCAGCTAGCTGAGACCACTGCGAACATGATTTGATCATCAGTGCTAGGCCGCTGACACAGATCAGGCATACTGAGCTGGGACTTGTTGTATAAGTCTCAATACTAATAGTCTTTTGTACACATGCATGTTTATTTATGCATGCTAGTTGGCCTGCTGCTTCATCACAGAGATGTGGTGGTGGCTGTACGGACAGTGTCACTGTGTGCCTATAGGTGATTATTTTCTAATACATTGACTCATAGTACTCATACATGTAGCTATGATACACTCTTTTACACAGCATAATATGCATACAAGTGCACTAGCTAGTTGTCAATGAGTGTGCCGAGGCTTGTGCACCATCGGTGCTTTCATTTACATCTGGAGTCGTATTTGGTGGTCATGATTCTTGACTATAGCTATATACATTGCGTCAAGGCCTTCCTTTATTTTGTGTAAGTATTCTGTACCACGGTTACATTTACTCGATGCAGATGATGGTGCTGTTTATGTCTGTGGGTGGAACAAGAGTGGGCAGTGTGGTCTCTCCACTCCTGATATCACGATACCACAACCTCTAGCCACCCTCCGTGTCACCAAGGTATCCTGTGGTTGGAACCATACTCTGGCTCTCACAACGGAACCACATGGACAAGTGTTTGCATGGGGCTCAAATGCTTTTGGACAACTCGGTCTGACTGATATTGGCAAACAGTCAAGTGTTCCTTCAGAGTTGCCTCCTCATGTATGTAAGTTATCCGAACCTATTTGAAATTATGCTGCTAGATTAAGATATACATATACACATATAATGCCATGTAGGTGTTTTCAGATTCTCCTGTGTATGATATTGCCGCTGGATTGAGACACTCATTAGCAGTCACAGGTCAGTGTTGTTACCAAATTCTATACCAATATAGTAACCAGAATCTAAAGTCTATTCATAGTTACTTTTCAATGAGCCTTCCCTTTTCAAAATCAACACTTTTGAGCACCATTTTTGGGGGCAAAATTCGACTCGTAGATTCTGTTAGTGGCAAGCAGACCACTCTTTTCCGGTTAAAATCTTGTGACTCTGCATTTGTCCCATTCTTATTGTGGACTACAACAATGAACTTGGCATTCGTTACTGTATAGCGGGAAATTTTGCAGGTCCAAATTTTCGCAATAAAGCATGTAGGAACGTTAGTTCGTTTTTCGTGGATTCTACATCCAGCAATGACGTACGTATGTGCGCAAGCACTATTCGAGTCACGTGTTCAAATTTTTGCAGTTCTTTTTTTCGCGGTCAGATCGCCACCACAAAAATCGCAAAATGTGAACCCTGCGAAAATTTCCCGCTATACGGTATTACTGTATATCACAGTAGTGATGTGTTGTTGTTTTTTGCCAAAATTTTTCTTGTAAGTGACCATCGTTTTATGCAGTGGATGGTAAGACGTACAGTTGGGGAGATGGGAAGAAGGGGCAGCTGGGTCATGGCACGGTGGGATCAGCAGTGTGTGTGACCTCACCCAAATGTGGTATGTCAATGTTGAATGTGAACACACACATAATAATAATAATAATAATAATAATTATAATTTACTTTATAGCGACACCAGAGATTGTTGAAAAGTGAATGATGTTGTTATTTATCGTGGATGTCACACAAATTTTGTTATCTGTGCCCACATGCACATATTCTCGACTCATGCAGTTGCAACATTGCAAGCTGTTCGATGCAGACAAGTAGCAGCCGGTGCCTATCATTCAATGTTCATCACAGGTACATCTATTGACCTCTTAAACCAAGTATGCATCATTTCCACTAAAGTTTATGCCTGTAGTTATAAAACTAGCTGTAGGTATCTAGTATACCACCAACTTTTGACCTAGGCTCATTGCCAGCTTATGTAGTTTTGGATATGAGAGGGTTTTTACATGTATTTGTGTTTTTATGTCATGCATGCATTTAAACAGATGATGGTTCACTGTATGCTTGTGGTCTCAATCAACATGGACAATGTGGACTTCATACTCTATCAGTACCACATGATCCAAATCATGTCAAATTGTCATCAGATTCAAAAACAGTCTTAAACGTCTTTGTACCACTACTGGTCGATGGATTACCAACTGTTTCCACGGTGTGCTGTGGGTGGAGTCACAATATGGCCTTATCTGGTAAGCAAGAGAGAGTTCATTGGCTTTGTTTGAGACCTTCTCCTGGTTGCATTTATAGCCTCTGCCCAGGCTCATTCCTTCACATCCAGACAGGGAGTGAGACATTGAGAGAGAGCCTGGAAAATAGACTAGTTTACACTCCATTTAGGCATTCTTGGGAGGTTTACATTGAAGATTGTTGAGAAGTCAAACTTATGGGTAATGTGTGTTTTGTAGTTTTGACGACCTTTACCAATATGTTTAGAGTACCAACAATGTAAGTGCAAGGAGAAGGCCAGTAAGTTCAAATGACTGTTATGCATGAATATATTGTTAAATTTTCCTTTTTTGTTTTCTTTGTGTGCAGTAAATCACGAGGTCTTCTCGTGGGGACGAGCCGACTATGGACAGTTAGGACGAGACATTTCCAAGGGTGAGAGAGAAAGCACTCCCCCTGCTGTGACAGCTTCTGTTAGGAACAGAGATAACTTCTGCCCTGTACCTACTGCTGTACCCCAACTCACTAATGTTAAACAGGTACATTAACACACACAGACATACCGCATACAGCATACTGTGCTGTACATTTTGTGATCACATGCTCACTATCTCCCATGGCATTAGAGTCTAAAGTTCCAGCACCTACAAATCAAATACACAAATCATTCCAATTCCAAAAAATTTCCTTGCATTATCATTGTATGGTGTCCATTTTGTGCTTATACTCTGGCCTCTATTACCCGGACCCTTTCCTCTTGAGTTTAGTGCTGTTGTTTGTTGTTTTTTGTTTTTTTTTGGTTTTTTGGTTTTTTTTTATGCCCCGAAAATTCAAAAGGAAAGTGTCTGTGGGTGGCACTAGACTACTTCTTAGTAGTACAGCCATCTTAACCAGGCATAGTACTCTACATGTTTTTATTGGAGTTCGTTATTTGTTTTGTTTTGTTTAGATTTTCTGTGGATCTGAACACAATATTATGCTCAATGGTAAGTGTGTGTGTGTGTGTGTGTGTGTGTGTGTGTGTGTGTCNTGTGTGTGTGTGTGTGTGTGTGTGTGTGTGTGTGTGTGTGTGTGTGTGTGTGTGTGTGTGTGTGTGTGTGTGTGTGTGACCAAAACAATGTATAGCAAAATAGTAATCATAACTCCCGAGATTTTCTTACTCGATACTAACGGTATCAATGAGCCAGAGGTCAAAGGACATGTCTACACATTCATTCTGACAACTCCACAACACCTGATCTCCTACCAAGATCTCCAGAGGAGGTACAATATGTGTTCACCTTTGCTGACTCAACACTTAGGCACATGTGACCAAGTCCCATTGCAAGTACAGTTACTATGAGTATTGTGGTCATGTGTTCTTATCATGTGATCCAAATACTTTACATTGGTGCTGAGTCAGCAGAGGTGCACTTATATATCGTACCTCTTCTGAGGCTCTTTCTGTAAGTTAGGGAAAGGTCAAAGGAGAAAGCCTAAGAATGAGGATAGTAATAGTATTATGCTTCTTACTCACATGGTAGGCATGTGCCACTGTACATGTGAATGTTTGTTTGTGTTAATACAATGCCATACACAATGCCACACCATTGTCCTTGTGTCCATCCAGGTGACAATGAGGTGATCACATTTGGTTGGAATGAGCACGGTATGTGTGCAACAGGTGATGAGAACAATGTACCTACTCCTCACGTTGTGTCAGCAGAATCCCTCCAAGGTTGGACTCCCCACCTGGTTGGTGGAGGGGCTGGACACTCCATGGTAGTGGCACGGAGAACAGTGACACAAGTAGGTGAAGAATCAATAGCCAAAACTACTTAGATTAAGCTTAGGTTGTAGTTTTATCACACTCTATACTTTAGCTGTTCTCCTAAACTGTCTGTGCTAAAATCATCATTAGTTTAAACACTTTTTTTTCCTTCTTCTTCTAATGAAATAAATAATCATTTTCAATTCAAGCACTCATACATCTTTACATAATTGTATATACAAGTTTACACTTATCGGATTATGTTAAAAATTCATCTCTAAGGGTACTTTATATCATTTTAGTAGAATAGTGTTTCTTCACAGCACTCCCATATCCAGTTGGCACTCCACCATGATCGTAACTGCTTATCAGAGCCGGTCCACCTTTGCAGTCCCAGGCATTATAGGTCCAGGCTAGGTAGCTGAGTCCATTGAGGTCCATCCAGTTCATGAGATTGATGACGTAATTCCCTGCGCAGTCATTTTCACCAAATTCTGTAACCACGACGGGAAATTTTGCTTTGACTTTACCGACGGACGATTTCCAACAGTTTTCGTTGTTGCAATAGTTGAAGTTGTAGCTGTGCCATGCTGCTGCTGTGTTGTTCATTGGATCATTTGGTTTATAATCGAGCCACTTATCAATGGAGTTGGACCAAGCTAGCCCGCCGAGAAGGACAACGTTTTTAGCACCTGTGCTACGAACGGCAGTCAACAGCGTCTGCATACCAGCGGCTTGGAAATTGAGACCGTTACAAGCTGATCCTCCATCACGCCAGCACTTCCAGCCACTGTCTGAATCCCAGTTGCCATTATCGGGGAAAGGTTCATTGAAAAGCTCCAAAATGACCTTATCATTGCTCGAAAATGCCTTTGCCACTTGTTTCCAAAAATCTACAGAGTGGTCCATGTTTGGCATGGCTTGTTGGCCTGTAGCTTTGTCACCACCTGGAGCCGTCCAGTGTAGGTCCAGGATCACAACCATCCCTGCGTCGGTGAACATCTTGACGTATTGTGTGATGGCCTTTTGGTAGTTTGAGCCACCGTACTCTGGTTTGATTCCGTTGATGCCCAACCAGCAGTCCTCATTGAGGGGAACTCGGACGGAATTGGCGTGCCATGATTTGAGACCGTCCACTAAACTTTTGTCGTGTGGTCCATCAAACATGCCGTAGTCGTGAGTGCAAGCAAATTCAGTACCAGAATGGTCAAGACCCTGCAAGCATGGCATGATAACAATCATGAAAGAGTTTTGTATGATTAAATCCATGGATTCAAAGGTACTATCACCAAAGTCTACAATCCAGCCACTTATATATATAAACAACTTGTAACTGACTTGCATGTAAAGCTTTAGCTACTTGTATGTAGAACATGCAATGATATTCTTTTACAATTATTATCTATACCTGTATGTACACTCATGCAGTTTGAAATAATAATTATCATAAAGCTATTGTAACAGTTATAACTTTAGTTGGTTTGTAGCTCTTACTATTAGAATGACAGTTTGATTTGCATGATTGACAAACTGGTTCCCACTCACACGAATACCAGAGAGATCAGGAGCAGCTCCATTGGCTACACTAACAGCAGCCACAACTAACACTGACAGTAGAAAAACTTCAGCCATGACAATTAAGCTTAAGGTACAATCCCATGGTGTATATGGTACAATGATGCATACTGTGACACATAATTATTGTATTGTTACCATAATAAGTTAAAGAGTATATATAGTGTTTCTGTCGAATCTGTCCTTATTTAGCTGAAATCCACTATACATGTATGCCTTTCCTTTTCTCCAAGGTTTTGATGGACAATCAGACAATGTTATTATAAATGTATAAACTTTACTAGAAACTTTGGTACATGACTGACTAGCTCCTACAATGCATGATTCAATCAATGATGAAGTAACGTTAACAGAACATACTGTGCGATCATAATAATTATTTGTTTATTATAATTGTATGAAAATTGATGCGTTCGTGCAAAACCTGCTTCTTGCCACACGCGCGGTTAAATTTGTATTTTTACTGCGCATGCGTGGTAACACAGACGCGCCCGCCGCAAATTAACCGTTGATGCAAGCTCAGCATTGCACACAAAAACAGTCACCCTTCTTTATGTGGAGCTCTAGAAGATGTGTCAGTGATACAGCACGTACATGAGATGAAGTCTGTATGATGTGAGTCTTTCAAAATACATAGTCTAATAGATTTATAGTTGACTATCACTCACTCGTCCACAGGCACAGACTCGGTCTAAAAATAGTCTGGACACCAGACCCTTTCTTGCTAGGTTTTAGGAGGGTGGGGAATAAGAAAGGAAGGGTCTGGTGCCCAGACTAGTCTAAAAACCATGCAGTCCTTGTTCTAATCGACCCTGCCTCTTTTAGTTATTATCATACGTACGGCAGTACATATAGTAGGAATGGGTCGACTGTCTCCGTCATTGACATAATACAAAATGTTCATGCTTATAAACTTGCTTTCAAGGAAAGATACCTGAGCCTTTAAATGCATTCAGTAGCCTCCCACAGACAGTTTGCTTACCGTATTAATCAAGAAAACCGGCAGAAAGTTTCTAGAGCACTCTGGAGAGAGCGCTGGGAGAGCGCTGGCAAGATTGTAAGAAGAGGAGGTTGGACACGCATCATCAAAGATCACGTGAAAGCACTTGAAATGGAACCTTTTGGAACCAGGTGACTCAGCATTTTTCTATAGTCGCGAAATTATTATGTTATACGTAACCGAGTCAAAATGAGCTGTTAGAAGCGAGGCGAGAAGCAGAGCCAGAACAGTGAGGTGTAAAGCAAGTGGTACTGCAAGTACACCAAAGAAAGTATGTAAAAACAGGAAGGTCAGAGGAATAACATACTGAAAAGTCGCCAAAAGTACAGCCAACTCAGTTGATGTTCATAAAAAAAATGGGCTGATAATTCTTTAGAGCATTCTTCACATACACCTTTAACTTCAAACAGCCATATTCATTTCTCAGAACGTCAGAATTTGCCTGGCCGGCTCGATTAGCCAGTTGCATTGGCTGAGTGTAAAGTTCAATCATAAAATTCGCGTAGTAAAACATGTGCGTCACATGACAGTTGACAGTTATGATGCACGTCCAACCTCCTTTGGCTTTTTGTAGAGACTAACTAGTCTCTGCTGTGTGATTATCTCCATGTAGTTGAGCACCTTGGTGTTTAAAAAAGTGAATGAACAAGTAGTAAAAATTTTATAAAAATGAGAAGTGTAGGAATGGGCAGAGTGGTAAAAAGCACGGAAACAAGACAAGTCTCTAAATTTCGGCACATGACTACTTCATTTTTTTGTACCCAACTCTCAAAAATTACTGTGCACCGCTACATTCTACATGCTTGTTATTTTATCCAAATTAGTCAAGTGATTGCTTGCATTGACTAATGGGCCAAAGCACCAACATGACTCATGGAAATGAAGTAATCATGTGCCGAAATTCAGAGACTTGTCTTGTTTCCGTGCTTTTTACCGCTCTGCCCATTCCTACACTTCTCATTTTAATAAAATTTTTACTACTTGTACGTACGTATAAGTAAGATTATCGTGACGAGATTTTGCTAATTCTAGATCTGAGTCACGTATCTGTGTTACAATTGTATGTTGTTTTTTTTTTCAAGGACTACAAGAGTATAAATGACACTTGTGAGAAGTGACTGTGTGACTCTTCACCTTGTGTATGTGTGGCTGTCAGTACCAAGTCTGAGAGTTCAAGACTGAGATGGCAGAGTGCAATTTGGAAGACCAAAAGATCACAAAACGTATTTAATTGAGCACATTAGTCTAAGAGCATGCAAGACTCCACTGACCTTTTGATCATGAGTGACTAACAACATGCTGGATTTTCCAGTGGGCAGCCTATTTTTTTTCTTAAGCTGGTTGTTATTAGTGTATGTCAAGTTAGCATGTTTTTGTGGTCAATGTGCCTGTGTAAACTTCTACTGGTGAAGAATATCATACGTACGGTAGTACGTATAGTAGGAATGGGCCGACTGTCCCATAGACACAATACAAAATGTTGATCACCATAAAAATCTAGTCAAACAAAATCAAACTTTCAAAGTTGCTCAGAGGCTCTCACTAACAGATTACCAACTGCTTGCAAGGCTTGAAACTCGCAAAAAGCTTCCTCAGCACTCATAGAGAGCGCTAGTGGGAAGCCACCATAGTGCCATTTTTGTTCTTCTAACGTACATACTTCCTAACTGACTTACTTGAAAAGCATTTCCAGAGAACCAGAATGTGTTGAGCCAATTTTGACAGCACAAAGTAAGTTCTTTTCATAGGTAGTACATTCCTTGATACTCGTTTTCATCACAAATAAGCCTAAACAAAAACTAGAAAGCTTTGAAACTGAGAGTATAAATTCATGTACTTCAATGTAGCCATCTTCTTGTAGAGTTCAAAGGTCATTATCCACGTGGCATTATTATGCGCATGCGCATTAGCCTCCTTCACTAGTATATAGTGCTGCTACTCAAGCTTTTTGTAAAGACTAACCAGTCTCTAATATTTTCCACACTGTAGTGTTGAAAAAAGTGAATGAACAAGTAGTAAAAATTTCAAAAAAATAAGTAGTGTAGGAATGGGCAGTGTGGTAAAAAGTATTGGAACAAGGCATGTCTCAATTTCGGCACATGACTACTTCATTTTTTATACCCAACTCTTGGCCAACAGTCCAGTTTAGTTACCTGTCTGTTATAGTTTGCTCCACTGCTTAGCCTACTAATTAGTAGGAATTTGAATCAATACAATAATAAGCTACCGCACTATTGTAATATTATAATTGTACAGATCGTTGCATTTACAACACTTAGCGTGATCCTTAGGAGGGATCAGCTGACAAGAATAAAAATGAAGTAGTCATGTGCCGAAATTGAGACATGCCTTGTTCCAATACTTTTTACCGCACTGCCCATTCCTACACTACTTATTTTTTTGAAATTTTTACTATGATATTATAATTGCTGGGAAGTCCCTGAGGTATATGTAGTCTCGTGGGCCAGACGTTCGAGAGGGGGGAAAAGACGTCTGGTAAAAGTGGCCCAGTTTTTGTTTGCAATCGCGGAATGTTGTAACCTCCAATCAGATTTCAGTATTTTGTAATGTCAAACTTAATGAGGTAAAATTTCTCACCATATTTGAAACCAACCAATAAGATTGTTCTTGTTAGCACTGTATAATCATTGTTCAAGAACAGTCCACTTTTGTAAGCTTTGTAAGACTGAACTTTCACTGTTTATGTGTAGAAGCTGGCTTGAACTCATGATTACTTCACACTAGAGTAAACTAAGAAGAAAGTTACAGCTAAACTAAAGTCTTCTAGCAAAAAAAAACATTTTTTTTTCACGTGACGGCATGACCTTACGTCACACTAATGAAATTCCGATTGCACACGAAAACTGGGCCACTTTTAACAGACGTTCTTTTCCCCCTCTCGGACGTCTAGCCTGCAAGACTATTACGTACTGTATGCTTGACATTATGCATGATTGAATCATTTCTGTTATACCCTGTAGCCTTAAATCTTTTGACAATTACACGAGAATTACATGCTGTCGTTTATTTGTGGTATCAACTGGGAGTACAACTGGGCATTCAGCCTCACATTCTCAAACAGATTGAAAGCAGTCCTAGAAATGATAGCTTACAGCGTCTATTTAGTGAGATGATTACCTTTTGGCTGGATCACTGTCCTGATAAGTCCTGGGAGAAGATTGCAGATGCACTGAGGAATGTGGACAAATCACAACTAGCGGCACATGTTGCTCAATATACCCATCACGGTGAGAAACTTTGATCACTGGGTTACAATTTCTATGTAGAACCACATTGATGAAGTTTGTTATCTTTCCGTTTATTAGGAGCAGAAGACACAACACTAAGCCATGGCCATGAGTTTGTACCACAATACCTGCCTTCTATTCCACAACCACCTTACCAGGTACCCTCAGCACACCATTCCCTTCCATATCATCCATCATATGCTGCTATTGGTTCATTGTTTGGACAGCCATCACCATTCCAGTCTATGGTAAGTATCTATCATCAGGGGCATATTTAGGGGGGGTGCTCAGGGGGCTTGAGCAGGGAAGCAGTGGTGGATCCAGGGGGGGGATCCAAGGGTGCAAAGGAACCCCCCTTTCAGCTGAGACCTCGCATTATAATTGACTGTGGAGACTGGAAAAGTGCTTAATGGAACCCCCCTTCCAGCAACTCAAAATCTCACTAAATGGCAGTCTTTTGTGAAAGATAGTATAGTTCCTGTCTCTTTCTCGCCTTTTTTTCGCCATTCAGGCTTTGTTCTGGCAAAATTTAGGCTACATGCACGCCAGAGGGGTAGGGCTATACGACCAGAAGTGGTTGTGGCTAAGCTAAAATTTTCTGCGTGCTTCGCGCGCATTCCTTAGAGCCCCCCTTTTCAAAATCCTAGATCCACCACTGGGAAGTTAAGGCTTGACCACAACTGCTGATTGAATGAAATTTGCATGCATTTCACACAAGTATGTTGGAAACTAGCTGAGAAACAACAAAAGTTTATAGATGTAATAAAACTTCAGCCTATGTTTAGTATTTGTGCCAATTAATTAACCACAAATATTTAATTAACATAGAATAAATGAATATTTAATTAGCCATATAAAAAGTACAAATCAAGTTTGCCAGCTATCTAGACTACCTAAATATTAGAACTTAAGTAGATCAAACATTACTTTGGGTTACTATACAAGTTTTCACCGGAGGGATTGCTTGCTTCATAAGAATTTAGAAAGTTAGCTGCAAAAATCATTTTTAAAGGGGATAAATTAATCTACTCTTGCGAATAACTCACCTTCTGTGTTGGGAGAGTTCTAGCAAGCTTTTCATGATATATACGAATGCTATATTGAGATGATCTACCGAAGGGATTTCGAACTCCCTAAATAGGCTGGCAAAACTTCACTTCTTGTTCTACTCGAAATCTGCAAACAATGTGACCTTTTCCAACTAAACGTATGACGTCATAATTATTAACTTAGTGAGTGCAAAATTGAGATAGGCTATTGTAGCTTATTCCAAATGTTACTATCAGCTTACTTATAGTATGAATAAAGCTTTAAAACCTTCATATCTTCATTTTCTCGAGTAAAAGAGCTGTAAAGCGATCGAAAATTATGCATTGCATCATCGACAATGTCCATAGTACATTATACGTAATTCAAATATCACGGGGTGCGCACGCATCTTTTTCAGGCTAGCCTTAACTTTCCTTGCGTGGTGTGTGTTCTTATGATAGATGTGTACTATCTTAAATTCTTTTTAGGATGCAATGACAGCCTCATTCAACCCTCAGTTTGGTGCCTTCCCCCCTCCTCTACCAGTCTACTCCACTAGTCTCTCATGGCCTGCTCCTATTGTGAGGAACTACCCGGCACATGTGCACATATCTAGTCAGGTAATTGTTATACTGTAATCACATTGGGGAAGTTTTTATACACCTCGCCCTGTGCAAAAATTAACACTCGAAATTTTGATGACCCATTACCAATATTAATGTGGGTGCTATATAAGTATGAAAATTAATCACGTGAAAATTTAATGTACGGAATATTTTCAACGTGATCTCAAACTGTACAGTAGTAATGTTTCTTATAACAAATATGTCTAAAATTACAAAAGCATTTTTTCCTGGTATTCCCCCATTCAGATTGATTCCACTGCTCTTGTGCCACATCTTACTCATCCACAGCTATCACTACCCCACCAATCATTGACCCCTGCTCGTCTCAGCCAATCTCTGACTAGGAGTCCATCAAGAGAGCCCACTGTGTCTCACCTAGTGACCACCACTCATAGTAGAGGTAATACTGGGCGTCACATAAAGAGTGTACATACCGTAGTTTGAGAAAATTTTTGCCGTTAAAAATTCAGTTTCGGCACGCACATGAGTGGCAAAAATTAAGCACACAAAAATTTAAGATGTATGGCGCAGCTTTACTGAATCAGTCGCAGTAACATCTTGTCTAATTACTAGTCTTACAAACATGGTAGCTTTCAAGGGTTTCTCACTCCTATAATTATTAGCATGTACTGAATGGAACTATTTGCGAGTGTGGTCAAAAAGTCAGTGCCTAAAAAATGGTCAGTCAAAAGTCAAGATAACTTTTCCTGGTGCAAAAGTGATAATAATAGTTATTATGGTTTTAAGGAATACCCATGCATAAGTGCATAATTTTGCTGAATTCAAACAGTCAAGAAAACTTTAAGCTTATATTTAAAATCTATTTTTTATTCCAGGGGTTAATTTTTGGGTAGTCAAAATTCTTAACTCCCATAATCACTTGGATTTATTGCTACTGCTGATATTTATTACTATGTTGACAACCTTTACCGATTCATTGAGAATAAAGATAGGCAGCATAATAAATCAATTTTTGCATGCAAAGAGCCTGGTGATAAAGCTCTGTTTGGTCTCTTTGTATATACTGTACAAGGAGTGGGGCTCGCTTCGCTCGCCCACTCCTTGTTTGTGTATGTTTATAGGATCAGTTACTATAACTCAAACAATAGTAAGATAAAATTGATGAGCAAAGCTATTGTGTGGCTATATAATAAATATTCTTCTATGGTCAGTTGGCTTAGAACAACCTTTGCAGTTGAAGCAACACACAACAATCACATCAATACTGGCATAAGCAATTGGAAACTCAAAGGGAAGCAATGCTGCATGTGTATATATGCACTGCTTAGTGCTACTTTGCTTTGGCCAGCTCAGCAATTTACCTCACTACGTGACGTCACAAACGACCCTTTTCCGACTTCCGCCATTTTTGTAATCAGCTGGCAAAGAAACTCGTTATCTGGCTAGCTGTGTTTCGTGTACAGCGATAGAGAAGCAGACTCCTAGAAGCGAAAGCTAGTTCTCCCCTCGCTACGCTTCTTTTGTGAAAGATTGGCTTCTCTATCATGCTTCTTCGTCGGATACATACGCCACTGGTAAGCCTTGTCAGCGATCTCAAAAAAAGTTAGCCTTACTTGTAGCGCCTGTGATTCTATCCTAGGCTGGTACTATCCAAGCTAGTTCTCTAGGCACACTTTTTATAGCTTGCATTTTTCACAGTCCAAAGAAAAAGTAGCATTTTTGCTCGAGGTCGCATCACTTCCGGTGACCCTCCGTTACACACACACACACGGACAAAACTTTGCTTATAATATGATAGCAGGGAATTTTTGCATTTCAAAATTTCGTAGATATTGATAAAATATAGCCAGAAAAATTTGTATATGTGCATGGTGTGTGCTGGTATTGTACATAATACGGAAGTTAAATTTTTGCAGTTTTAATTCATATATTCTAACGGCATATGAAATACAAAAAATTTGCACTAAACGAAAATTTTCTGCAATACATTATGTGTGTAGTGGCAGGCACTACCGGTTGAACCAGCAAGCTTAGTATACATTTGTATATAGGTGTTATTGGCACCAGTGTGCCTGGGTCATACAATGACGGTGATGCCATGCCACCGCCTCCAAAGGTCCGTCGACTACAAGAAGGTAGTTATGGTGAGTATATATGATGTAGCTAGCTGGGATATAATTATGGTTTTATCAAAATCATTTCTTTCAGGAACAACTGGCTATGGATCACAACTCTTTGCAAGTGCACATGTCCCTCAGATTGGTGCTCCCTCAATGTATCGTTCAATGTCTGGTCCTTCATTGAGACAGTCAGAGAATATCTTAAGGATTTCACACCCTAACCCTGTATGTTACAATTTATTTGAAATGACATAATAATTTATTTTCTATCTGTGTATAGGCCAGTGGTGTCATTGCCAGTCCTTCTGACATGGAATATGAAACTGGACTAGACCATCACCTCCCATCATCACATCACTCTCAGGAAGGATCTCCAGTTCACCTTTCACAGTCACCAGCTCCTTCTCGTCACCATAGTCCATCCCCTCAGAGCAGCCAGCTTGACAAAGAGCAATCAGTGTCACCTCATCAGAATACAATAAAGCATCACATACAAGGTATATGTCATGGCATTCTGTTACTAACAAAATTGTCAACTTTTTATATCCATTAGATGACTGCATAATTATGTACCGTATAGCGGGAAATTTTCATATGGTGGAAATTTTCGTATATTTCGTATATGGTTCGAATATACGAAAATTAAAACTTCGAAAATTTAACTTCTGCATTTACTTAATACGAGCGCGCGCCGCGTATACGAAATTTAAAACTACGAAAAATTTTTCTGGCGCGTTTATACGAAATTTTGCACCAACGAAAATTTCCCGCTATACGGTATATAAATTTTAATTGTGTAGCTCAAGCTACATGTAATATTTGTATCCTGGCTTGCTAGTCTAAGAGTTACTACTGGTGGTTAGCCAGTGTACATAGGATATGTAAACTTAGGCGGTACCTTTGAAGTAAGACCTAACTATGGTACAATTATTGCTTCAAGCTTACAGTATGCATGTAATTGAGTACAATATGTTCATACAGGGTCGGTATCTAATGACATCTCTCCTAATCCTCCACCATTGAAGGTTCCTCGACTTTATGAAGGTAATTAATGTAGTATAGTGCCGCTGCTAGTTAGTCATATTATGAAAGAGTGACTTAATTACTAGACAATAATATAAGGTTGATTACTGATTAAGTTTAATACAATATTTTACAGATAAATTAAAATTTTGCCAACAAAAATTGGAGTGGTACTATTCTTATCAGCCTGAAGTCCCTGATAGCACGTGGCCACCAGTGAAACAAACTAAACATGTCACTTTGGCATTGATCAAATCTCAAGGGATCAGTTTTAGTAAAGACTTTGAGCGTAAAACAGTCCAACGCTCTATTGATGATATCTTGAAAGCTAAGGATGAAATCTTGTACGAAGAGGCCTTTAATGATTTAGAAGATGGTACCAGGATTCTCCTTGAAGGAAGACCAGGCTGTGGGAAAACAACTTTGATGTACAAGATAGCCAGAGACTGTGCTCTGGGTCAGATTCTCCAAACACACACTATCTTTCTGGTACATCTTCGTAGGTTTGGAAACAGAGCTGATATTGGTCTTAAAGATATCCTTTATGGAGTAAATGTTGAGTTTAGTTCAGAAGAAATTGAGCAGCTTTCTTCAGCAATTACAGCAACTGGAGGGAAAGGTTTTTTGTTTGCTCTTGATGGTCTTGACGAATACAACCCTGGGAAGAAAAAAGACACTTTCATCTCAAAGTTAATGAAGAGAGAAGTCTACCCCAATGCTGTTGTTATCATTGCCTCACGTCCAGCAGCTACTAGGAAGTTTCGAAAAGATTCTTCAAGGCGTATTGAAGTTCTTGGTTTTCGTAGTGAGCAAGTCAGTGAGTATGTTAGCAGCTACTTTGATGAGAAGGAAACAGTTGATGGTCTCATGTCTTATTTAGATCTTTATCCTAATGTGATGCACATGGCCTACCTCCCACTACACGCAGCTATGATATGCTCACTCTATGAAATCATGGGAAGCAATCTACCTTCAACAGAAACAAAAATTTACTTGGATTTCACCCTGTCAACTCTTTACCGAGCGTTGTGCAAAATAGGTCATGCACTAGTCAAGCAAGAGCATTTTGAACTTGACTCTATTGATAAGCTTGATGAACGACATAAAGAACTATTCGACAAGATCTGCAGTTTAGCATATACAGCAACTATAGAATCAAAACAAGTCTTTTCTTACTCTGAGATGAAAGATATTGTAGATTATCAACCAGGAAGTACAGGAAATGATGAAAGTACTCTTGGCCTAATTACCATTGATCACCAACTCAAACGATATGGCTTAAGCGAAACGTATACCTTTTTGCATCTCACCTTTCAAGAATATTTGGCAGCCTACCATATTTCCAAAAAAAGCAAAGACGATCAGCATCAAATAATTGAAGAGTATGGAACAGAAAAACACTTAGCACAGGTGTGGAAGTTCTATTGTGGAACTGCCACATTTTCTAATTTCAAATCATTAGAAAATTTAAAACTGCTTTTAGATAAACTTTTAAGTGTGAAGAAAGAAAATGAGTCAGATGTACTATTGCTTTGTCTTCAATGTGCCTATGAAGCTAAGAATGATGTTGCCTGTAGCCACATAGTGACATCCCTAGAGGGGAAGCTGTCTTTAAGTGGAACATTGAATCCAACTGATACAACTGCTCTTGGGTATGTGCTATCCACAGCTGACCAGTCATCAACACCTTGTAGTGAATTGTCTTTGACCTCTTGTCGTTTTGGAGCTGAGAGTATGGATGCCTTGGTGAAGGCTACAGGTGATAAAATCCAACACCTTGAAACGATTAGGTATAGTCTTTGAATATGGACGGAAATCATTAAATTCATTTTAATCATTATACCCTCTGCATCTATATATATAGTTTCCACTCCACTGAGATCAAAACAAAGTTGGAAGGTGGTTTAGTAAATTTTATTAAGAAACTGAAAACTGCCAAAACATTAGAGTCAGTTTGTTTGAATTCAGGCATAATATTATGTGCATGAAGTGATATGCAGTTGTCTTGTTGCATAATTATATATCCATACAGTCTCTCTCGCTGCAAGTTAAGAAAGAGCACCCTCTCTCTGTTGCAATCCCAGTCAGCCATTCCACCTACTGTCACTACTTTAAAGTAAACAATATTTTTAAAAATATATAATTGTATTATTAATCCTTATATATATTTGTAGTTTAGGAGAAAATTCTTCCATAGGAGTTAAATCTTTACCTGTACTATTGAGCATAAAAGATGGTCTTCCCAATCTCGAAAGACTTGAGTAAGATTAGATTCTATAATTATGCACTTTTCCTGTACAAAGTTGCCTTGTTCACAAATAATACACACTTATAATAGGAAAGGGATAGCCTGACAGTGTAGCCTGTAGTAGTAAGGAAAGTTAATCATTCAAACACTCTCCCTTTCTACTTTTGCCTGCATGTGTGCATGTGCATGAATGTTTGTAGGGAGAGAGCCTAAGTATATAATTATAGTCTAGTATATATGTATACAATATGTCATAATTTTTATGCATGTTGTTTGTATCTGCATGTTATTTTTTAGAATTCCATGGACCAACTGGGAGTTCAATAGGGGGTCAGATGTACTAAATATTTTTCGACTGCTCTGTGGTGTGGATACTAATTTTTGGTCTGGAGTGCATGTAGACAGAGTGGAGTAAGTGGTTGTGCAAAAAAATGGGAGAGTTTGGTTGAACTCATAGTAACCTTGTTTCCATTGCTGGAATCTGCATAGTAACAACCATAATATACATACTATACTGTACATATGATATCTACACTGTCTAAACAGGGATATAATTATATAAATAAAGGTCATTGCCATTTATAACTGTACCCCAGTGTATAAAATTGCACCCAAGGGAGGAAAAAAGTGTGAAACATCAAAGGTCACCATGGCAACAGCAAAATTTATACCCTAGGGTATAGTTTTTTAAATGGCGTGTTTACATCCCTGTTCAGTGTAGCCTTTTAGCACCAGGCTCAGTTAAAGTCTGGATGGCTATGTGGATACTTACCTCACCGAAAAATGCTAACTGTGTACTAAGTGGTTAGGTTTAGGGTGTTGCATCCTAAAATTTTCAGCACACTTCATATCCTAACTGACTCTAGCTGCCAGCAGAGTTCTATAACTATAAGAATCCTAATACCTCACTGACATTATGTACAAACTGTACTACACCTGCCACTGGCTATATATATTGTTCATGTGCATTACTACCATGCATGGAGTGGCAGATCGAGAGAGAGTTCCTAAGGTTCCATGGAACCCCCTTTTCAGCTTACACCTTGCATTATAAATCACTGTGTGGACTGGAAAGTTCTAGCTAAAATACCAAAAGTAATTCAAAATCTCACTAAATTTCAGTCTTTTGTGATGATCGATTTGAAACCCCCTAGCTGTTCAAAATCCTACATCCGCCAATGACTACTGTCATGTGATAAACTCTATACATCACTCTTCCTTAAAGCATTGCCCATGCAGTCCTAAATTGTTTACAGCTAGACTCCAGTTGATCCTTGTGTTTGTATTTTACTCTAATTCAACTGCGACTCACATGTAAATTGCATGTCATCCAGAATCTGGATATTTGAATCGATTTATTGTGTGTGTGTGTGTGTGTGTGTGTGTGTGTGTGTGTGTGTGTGTGTGTGCGTGTGTGTGTGTGTGTTTGTTTGTTTGTGTGCATGTCTGTGTGTGTGCATACAGTACATGTATGAGTGAGTGTGTGAGTATTTTTCACTAAATAGGTTATCATGAGACATAAATCTTAATGCCTTAATGTTACTGTTATTCGTAGATACAGTTTTCTAGTGGATTTTAGATTCTATGGGTATTAAATTTTGCTATTATGTTAAAATAAACAGTCAATACTGAATTATTCCTGTTAATTTAATTATGCACTCTACTCTCTCAATCACCTACACAGCCTTGATGGCAACAGTATTGGTGGTGTTGGTGCTCAATCCCTAGCAGAAGGTCTTTCTCACTGTACCAACCTGCAGTCACTAAGGTATGTTTTACCATGAAAGAGATTGTGTACATAACACTTCCTTAAAGCATTCCTCCATTTTTGAAATTTTTACTATGATATTATAATTGCTGGGAAGTCCCTGAGGTATATGTAGTCTCGTGGGCCAGACGTTCGAGAGGGGGGAAAAGACGTCTGGTAAAAGTGGCCCAGTTTTTGTTTGCAATCGCGGAATGTTGTAACCTCCAATCAGATTTCAGTATTTTGTAATGTCAAACTTAATGAGGTAAAATTTCTCACCATATTTGAAACCAACCAATAAGATTGTTCTTGTTAGCACTGTATAATCATTGTTCAAGAACAGTCCACTTTTGTAAGCTTTGTAAGACTGAACTTTCACTGTTTATGTGTAGAAGCTGGCTTGAACTCATGATTACTTCACACTAGAGTAAACTAAGAAGAAAGTTACAGCTAAACTAAAGTCTTCTAGCAAAAAAAAACATTTTTTTTTCACGTGACGGCATGACCTTACGTCACACTAATGAAATTCCGATTGCACACGAAAACTGGGCCACTTTTAACAGACGTTCTTTTCCCCCTCTCGGACGTCTAGCCTGCAAGACTATTACGTACTGTATGCTTGACATTATGCATGATTGAATCATTTCTGTTATACCCTGTAGCCTTAAATCTTTTGACAATTACACGAGAATTACATGCTGTCGTTTATTTGTGGTATCAACTGGGAGTACAACTGGGCATTCAGCCTCACATTCTCAAACAGATTGAAAGCAGTCCTAGAAATGATAGCTTACAGCGTCTATTTAGTGAGATGATTACCTTTTGGCTGGATCACTGTCCTGATAAGTCCTGGGAGAAGATTGCAGATGCACTGAGGAATGTGGACAAATCACAACTAGCGGCACATGTTGCTCAATATACCCATCACGGTGAGAAACTTTGATCACTGGGTTACAATTTCTATGTAGAACCACATTGATGAAGTTTGTTATCTTTCCGTTTATTAGGAGCAGAAGACACAACACTAAGCCATGGCCATGAGTTTGTACCACAATACCTGCCTTCTATTCCACAACCACCTTACCAGGTACCCTCAGCACACCATTCCCTTCCATATCATCCATCATATGCTGCTATTGGTTCATTGTTTGGACAGCCATCACCATTCCAGTCTATGGTAAGTATCTATCATCAGGGGCATATTTAGGGGGGGTGCTCAGGGGGCTTGAGCAGGGAAGCAGTGGTGGATCCAGGGGGGGGATCCAAGGGTGCAAAGGAACCCCCCTTTCAGCTGAGACCTCGCATTATAATTGACTGTGGAGACTGGAAAAGTGCTTAATGGAACCCCCCTTCCAGCAACTCAAAATCTCACTAAATGGCAGTCTTTTGTGAAAGATAGTATAGTTCCTGTCTCTTTCTCGCCTTTTTTTCGCCATTCAGGCTTTGTTCTGGCAAAATTTAGGCTACATGCACGCCAGAGGGGTAGGGCTATACGACCAGAAGTGGTTGTGGCTAAGCTAAAATTTTCTGCGTGCTTCGCGCGCATTCCTTAGAGCCCCCCTTTTCAAAATCCTAGATCCACCACTGGGAAGTTAAGGCTTGACCACAACTGCTGATTGAATGAAATTTGCATGCATTTCACACAAGTATGTTGGAAACTAGCTGAGAAACAACAAAAGTTTATAGATGTAATAAAACTTCAGCCTATGTTTAGTATTTGTGCCAATTAATTAACCACAAATATTTAATTAACATAGAATAAATGAATATTTAATTAGCCATATAAAAAGTACAAATCAAGTTTGCCAGCTATCTAGACTACCTAAATATTAGAACTTAAGTAGATCAAACATTACTTTGGGTTACTATACAAGTTTTCACCGGAGGGATTGCTTGCTTCATAAGAATTTAGAAAGTTAGCTGCAAAAATCATTTTTAAAGGGGATAAATTAATCTACTCTTGCGAATAACTCACCTTCTGTGTTGGGAGAGTTCTAGCAAGCTTTTCATGATATATACGAATGCTATATTGAGATGATCTACCGAAGGGATTTCGAACTCCCTAAATAGGCTGGCAAAACTTCACTTCTTGTTCTACTCGAAATCTGCAAACAATGTGACCTTTTCCAACTAAACGTATGACGTCATAATTATTAACTTAGTGAGTGCAAAATTGAGATAGGCTATTGTAGCTTATTCCAAATGTTACTATCAGCTTACTTATAGTATGAATAAAGCTTTAAAACCTTCATATCTTCATTTTCTCGAGTAAAAGAGCTGTAAAGCGATCGAAAATTATGCATTGCATCATCGACAATGTCCATAGTACATTATACGTAATTCAAATATCACGGGGTGCGCACGCATCTTTTTCAGGCTAGCCTTAACTTTCCTTGCGTGGTGTGTGTTCTTATGATAGATGTGTACTATCTTAAATTCTTTTTAGGATGCAATGACAGCCTCATTCAACCCTCAGTTTGGTGCCTTCCCCCCTCCTCTACCAGTCTACTCCACTAGTCTCTCATGGCCTGCTCCTATTGTGAGGAACTACCCGGCACATGTGCACATATCTAGTCAGGTAATTGTTATACTGTAATCACATTGGGGAAGTTTTTATACACCTCGCCCTGTGCAAAAATTAACACTCGAAATTTTGATGACCCATTACCAATATTAATGTGGGTGCTATATAAGTATGAAAATTAATCACGTGAAAATTTAATGTACGGAATATTTTCAACGTGATCTCAAACTGTACAGTAGTAATGTTTCTTATAACAAATATGTCTAAAATTACAAAAGCATTTTTTCCTGGTATTCCCCCATTCAGATTGATTCCACTGCTCTTGTGCCACATCTTACTCATCCACAGCTATCACTACCCCACCAATCATTGACCCCTGCTCGTCTCAGCCAATCTCTGACTAGGAGTCCATCAAGAGAGCCCACTGTGTCTCACCTAGTGACCACCACTCATAGTAGAGGTAATACTGGGCGTCACATAAAGAGTGTACATACCGTAGTTTGAGAAAATTTTTGCCGTTAAAAATTCAGTTTCGGCACGCACATGAGTGGCAAAAATTAAGCACACAAAAATTTAAGATGTATGGCGCAGCTTTACTGAATCAGTCGCAGTAACATCTTGTCTAATTACTAGTCTTACAAACATGGTAGCTTTCAAGGGTTTCTCACTCCTATAATTATTAGCATGTACTGAATGGAACTATTTGCGAGTGTGGTCAAAAAGTCAGTGCCTAAAAAATGGTCAGTCAAAAGTCAAGATAACTTTTCCTGGTGCAAAAGTGATAATAATAGTTATTATGGTTTTAAGGAATACCCATGCATAAGTGCATAATTTTGCTGAATTCAAACAGTCAAGAAAACTTTAAGCTTATATTTAAAATCTATTTTTTATTCCAGGGGTTAATTTTTGGGTAGTCAAAATTCTTAACTCCCATAATCACTTGGATTTATTGCTACTGCTGATATTTATTACTATGTTGACAACCTTTACCGATTCATTGAGAATAAAGATAGGCAGCATAATAAATCAATTTTTGCATGCAAAGAGCCTGGTGATAAAGCTCTGTTTGGTCTCTTTGTATATACTGTACAAGGAGTGGGGCTCGCTTCGCTCGCCCACTCCTTGTTTGTGTATGTTTATAGGATCAGTTACTATAACTCAAACAATAGTAAGATAAAATTGATGAGCAAAGCTATTGTGTGGCTATATAATAAATATTCTTCTATGGTCAGTTGGCTTAGAACAACCTTTGCAGTTGAAGCAACACACAACAATCACATCAATACTGGCATAAGCAATTGGAAACTCAAAGGGAAGCAATGCTGCATGTGTATATATGCACTGCTTAGTGCTACTTTGCTTTGGCCAGCTCAGCAATTTACCTCACTACGTGACGTCACAAACGACCCTTTTCCGACTTCCGCCATTTTTGTAATCAGCTGGCAAAGAAACTCGTTATCTGGCTAGCTGTGTTTCGTGTACAGCGATAGAGAAGCAGACTCCTAGAAGCGAAAGCTAGTTCTCCCCTCGCTACGCTTCTTTTGTGAAAGATTGGCTTCTCTATCATGCTTCTTCGTCGGATACATACGCCACTGGTAAGCCTTGTCAGCGATCTCAAAAAAAGTTAGCCTTACTTGTAGCGCCTGTGATTCTATCCTAGGCTGGTACTATCCAAGCTAGTTCTCTAGGCACACTTTTTATAGCTTGCATTTTTCACAGTCCAAAGAAAAAGTAGCATTTTTGCTCGAGGTCGCATCACTTCCGGTGACCCTCCGTTACACACACACACACGGACAAAACTTTGCTTATAATATGATAGCAGGGAATTTTTGCATTTCAAAATTTCGTAGATATTGATAAAATATAGCCAGAAAAATTTGTATATGTGCATGGTGTGTGCTGGTATTGTACATAATACGGAAGTTAAATTTTTGCAGTTTTAATTCATATATTCTAACGGCATATGAAATACAAAAAATTTGCACTAAACGAAAATTTTCTGCAATACATTATGTGTGTAGTGGCAGGCACTACCGGTTGAACCAGCAAGCTTAGTATACATTTGTATATAGGTGTTATTGGCACCAGTGTGCCTGGGTCATACAATGACGGTGATGCCATGCCACCGCCTCCAAAGGTCCGTCGACTACAAGAAGGTAGTTATGGTGAGTATATATGATGTAGCTAGCTGGGATATAATTATGGTTTTATCAAAATCATTTCTTTCAGGAACAACTGGCTATGGATCACAACTCTTTGCAAGTGCACATGTCCCTCAGATTGGTGCTCCCTCAATGTATCGTTCAATGTCTGGTCCTTCATTGAGACAGTCAGAGAATATCTTAAGGATTTCACACCCTAACCCTGTATGTTACAATTTATTTGAAATGACATAATAATTTATTTTCTATCTGTGTATAGGCCAGTGGTGTCATTGCCAGTCCTTCTGACATGGAATATGAAACTGGACTAGACCATCACCTCCCATCATCACATCACTCTCAGGAAGGATCTCCAGTTCACCTTTCACAGTCACCAGCTCCTTCTCGTCACCATAGTCCATCCCCTCAGAGCAGCCAGCTTGACAAAGAGCAATCAGTGTCACCTCATCAGAATACAATAAAGCATCACATACAAGGTATATGTCATGGCATTCTGTTACTAACAAAATTGTCAACTTTTTATATCCATTAGATGACTGCATAATTATGTACCGTATAGCGGGAAATTTTCATATGGTGGAAATTTTCGTATATTTCGTATATGGTTCGAATATACGAAAATTAAAACTTCGAAAATTTAACTTCTGCATTTACTTAATACGAGCGCGCGCCGCGTATACGAAATTTAAAACTACGAAAAATTTTTCTGGCGCGTTTATACGAAATTTTGCACCAACGAAAATTTCCCGCTATACGGTATATAAATTTTAATTGTGTAGCTCAAGCTACATGTAATATTTGTATCCTGGCTTGCTAGTCTAAGAGTTACTACTGGTGGTTAGCCAGTGTACATAGGATATGTAAACTTAGGCGGTACCTTTGAAGTAAGACCTAACTATGGTACAATTATTGCTTCAAGCTTACAGTATGCATGTAATTGAGTACAATATGTTCATACAGGGTCGGTATCTAATGACATCTCTCCTAATCCTCCACCATTGAAGGTTCCTCGACTTTATGAAGGTAATTAATGTAGTATAGTGCCGCTGCTAGTTAGTCATATTATGAAAGAGTGACTTAATTACTAGACAATAATATAAGGTTGATTACTGATTAAGTTTAATACAATATTTTACAGATAAATTAAAATTTTGCCAACAAAAATTGGAGTGGTACTATTCTTATCAGCCTGAAGTCCCTGATAGCACGTGGCCACCAGTGAAACAAACTAAACATGTCACTTTGGCATTGATCAAATCTCAAGGGATCAGTTTTAGTAAAGACTTTGAGCGTAAAACAGTCCAACGCTCTATTGATGATATCTTGAAAGCTAAGGATGAAATCTTGTACGAAGAGGCCTTTAATGATTTAGAAGATGGTACCAGGATTCTCCTTGAAGGAAGACCAGGCTGTGGGAAAACAACTTTGATGTACAAGATAGCCAGAGACTGTGCTCTGGGTCAGATTCTCCAAACACACACTATCTTTCTGGTACATCTTCGTAGGTTTGGAAACAGAGCTGATATTGGTCTTAAAGATATCCTTTATGGAGTAAATGTTGAGTTTAGTTCAGAAGAAATTGAGCAGCTTTCTTCAGCAATTACAGCAACTGGAGGGAAAGGTTTTTTGTTTGCTCTTGATGGTCTTGACGAATACAACCCTGGGAAGAAAAAAGACACTTTCATCTCAAAGTTAATGAAGAGAGAAGTCTACCCCAATGCTGTTGTTATCATTGCCTCACGTCCAGCAGCTACTAGGAAGTTTCGAAAAGATTCTTCAAGGCGTATTGAAGTTCTTGGTTTTCGTAGTGAGCAAGTCAGTGAGTATGTTAGCAGCTACTTTGATGAGAAGGAAACAGTTGATGGTCTCATGTCTTATTTAGATCTTTATCCTAATGTGATGCACATGGCCTACCTCCCACTACACGCAGCTATGATATGCTCACTCTATGAAATCATGGGAAGCAATCTACCTTCAACAGAAACAAAAATTTACTTGGATTTCACCCTGTCAACTCTTTACCGAGCGTTGTGCAAAATAGGTCATGCACTAGTCAAGCAAGAGCATTTTGAACTTGACTCTATTGATAAGCTTGATGAACGACATAAAGAACTATTCGACAAGATCTGCAGTTTAGCATATACAGCAACTATAGAATCAAAACAAGTCTTTTCTTACTCTGAGATGAAAGATATTGTAGATTATCAACCAGGAAGTACAGGAAATGATGAAAGTACTCTTGGCCTAATTACCATTGATCACCAACTCAAACGATATGGCTTAAGCGAAACGTATACCTTTTTGCATCTCACCTTTCAAGAATATTTGGCAGCCTACCATATTTCCAAAAAAAGCAAAGACGATCAGCATCAAATAATTGAAGAGTATGGAACAGAAAAACACTTAGCACAGGTGTGGAAGTTCTATTGTGGAACTGCCACATTTTCTAATTCCAAATCATTAGAAAATTTAAAACTGCTTTTAGATAAACTTTTAAGTGTGAAGAAAGAAAATGAGTCAGATGTACTATTGCTTTGTCTTCAATGTGCCTATGAAGCTAAGAATGATGTTGCCTGCGACTGTCCCATAGACACAATACAAAATGTTGCTCAGTATAAAAATCTAGTCAAACAAAACTAAGCCTTCAACGTTGCTCAAAGGCTCTCACTGACAGATTACCAACTGCATGCAAGGTCTAAATCTCACAAAAACTTTCTCAGCACTCGTAGAGAGCTCTAGTGGGAAGCCACCATAGTGTCATTTTTGTTCTGCTAACATACGTACGTACTTCCTAACTGACTTACTTGAAAAGGATTTCCAGTGAACCAGAATGTGTTGAGCCAACTTTGATAGCACAGAGTAAGTTCTTCTCATAGGTACTGCATTCCTTGACACTCGTTTTTATCATAAACAGGCCAAAACAAAAACTAGAGAGCTTTGAAATATAGTGTATAAATTCATGTGCTACAATGCAGCCATCTTTGTGGGTAAAGTTCAAAGGTCATTAACCCACGTGGCATTATTATGCGCATGCGCATTAGCCTCCTCTAGCATAATGTAGTGAATACAGCTGCTGCTTAAGCTTTTTGTAGGGTCTAACCAGTCTCTGATAGTCTCCACACTGTAGTGTTGAAAAAAGTGGATGAACAAGTAGTAAAAATTTCAAAAAAATAAGTCGTGTAGGAATGGGCAGTGCAGTAAAAAGTATTGGAACAAGGAATGTCTCAACTTAATTTCGGCACATGACTACTTCATTTTTTATGCCCAACTCTCGGCTGGTTCTCCAGTTTAAGTTGCCTGTCACTTATATTTTACTACACTGATTAGTAGGAATTTGAACCAATGCAGCAGGTACTTTTGTGCAGTCATTGTATATTTTTGACACTGAGGGTCCATCCATATGAGGGAGAGAATGTAGTAAAAATGAAGTAGTCATGTGCCGAAATCAATTTGAGACATTCCTTGTTCTAATACTTTTTACTGCACTGCCCATTCCTACACGACTTATTTATTTAATATGATGGTTCTTAATCCCTTAATGTTACAAGTATTTGCGGGTACATTGTTTTTTGTAGATTTTTGATTCAATGGATATTTAACTTTGAATTAATTTGCTATTATGTTAAAATAAACAGTCAATACTACATTATTCCTGTTAGTTTCATTATGCACTCTACTCTCTCAATCACCTACACAGCCTTAATCGCAACAATATTGGTGATGTTGGTGCTCAATCCCTAGCAGAAGGTCTTTCTCACTGTACCAACCTGCAGTCACTAAGGTATGTTTTAGACCGCCCATACATAAATTGTTATCCAGAATCTGGATAGTTGAATTGATTTATCGGGGTGAGCCTGAGGGAGCCCCAAATAGGGAGTAGTACAGGGAGAAAGTCTGCCTGTCAGTCAGTCCATCTGTCTGTCTGTCAACGTTGGGCTTTGTGTGTTCGCCTAAGCCAATTCTAGCTAACATAACGATTGACCTGTACCATGTACCAGGCATTTAACTCACTGTGCATGAATATAAGTTTGGAATGTGTACGTGTTTTCGAGACACTCAAGAATTGGCAGACAGAGGCAGCTAGAGAAATCAGATGATAGCTAGAGGTTATGAGACTTAGACAGTTAGAACAAGATAGATGCTAACATAATCTTATGAGAAAAAGGCACAGAAACAGTTCAACAGCAGTACCCAAAAAAAAAAAGATAGGCAGAAACAAAGAGAAAAATGACCTGATGCCTGGCTAACTCAACATACAATGTCAGAGGGAAGGAGATAGAGGTATCAAGTTATAAAGACACCTAGACTTTACATCTCATTCGTAATCATTCGTGTAAGCTATTAAGCTTCTGACACTCACACCACAGTCACTTGAGCACTCACAGTTTTGTATTCACACTGACAGCCAGATCTATACCATTGGCATGTTCAGACAAATATTCTCCATACACTCGTTGTACAACTCATGCAAAATACTGCGTGCTCTCTCTCTCTCTTAGTGTGTGTGTGTGTGTGTGTGTGTGTGTGTGTGTGTGTGTGTGTGTNCTGTGTGTGTGTGTGTGTGTGTGTGTGTGTGAGTATTGTTTGCTAAGCTTATCATGAGACAGAAATACTCATTTCTACATAATATTCATGGTTTTAATTTTTGTGACTCATCTTACAGCACTTGAAGGTCTTGTGACAAATCTGCTGTGGTATACTGTATAACCGGAAAATTTGGCGGGTTGGAGGATGAGACTTAGTAGTGGCAAATTACGTGTATAGTTATATACGTACGTACACATATTGTGCACGTGCTCGACTCGCTCTACCAAATTAAAATCTGCCAAATTCAAAATTTGCTCAATCTTCCAAATTTTCCAGCTGTACGGTACATGTAGAATACTATTACTAGCTAGATCGTAGCTATTTAGACTGCAAACTTCTTGTAAAGACGGGCAAGAGACAGAGAACTGAAGTCTTTGAAAATGTGCACGTGCCCAGTCACGTAACCTTTGACCTCAGAAAAAATTTTGTGGGAGGGAAAGTTTGTGACTCAGGGGTGGTTTGTCACGAACACCCCACGGAAATATCCCGTTATACAGTATAAAGGATCTTAATGCCTTAATTAATTAATGTTACAGTTATTGCATTTGTACACATTAAGAAACTAGTATACTCCTCTAAACCAATGTTACTATTGTAGTGGAAGATCTCCAGAGGATATAGTCATGCATGCACATAATTATGTGCATATACTGTAGAATAACTTCATATACACACTTATCTCGAAGGTAGGACTGCACTCCTTCTTTTTATAATTAAACTGTGCCCCTCGAACATAGCGTGCCCTTGAATTCATGCACCATGTAAAATGGAAATGTTGAAGTTAATAGACCACACGTGAATTATTTGACGAAATGTGGTACTGGATAATTAGCTCATTTTGTGTACTTGCTTTCTCTACAGTTTGTGGAGAAACTCTATCACTGATAAGAGTGTGGAACACTTGACTAAACTGATAAAAGCAGCTCCCAAACTTAAAGATCTTGAGTAAGTTTTGTTTGTTTGTTAACTGTTTTTTGTTTTTGTTTTTAACAAGATAGTGTCACTCAAAATATCCTCTGTTTTTTGATTTTTTAATTGTTACCTCTTAATAATAGAACGATAGTGAATTGCCCTTGACTGGCCAACTATAACTTTCATTTTACTGTCGGTTCTATGAAATTGCTCATGCATGCAGTATTGATAGTGACAGTAAATTAAGAAAAGGTTTAAAATCTACATTGAGTTTTTTGTACTTCTTTATTTCAATAGAGAGTGGGAACGAGGCTACCTCGTATACCCAGGCCACTCTATTAGTGTAATAATATGCTAAAGATTGGCAGGGCCTGCAGTGTACATTATCTTCCTGTGTTAGGTCAAATATAGTAATTAAGCCTCGGCGCGTGCGTAGCACGTGCAGAGGGTTACGGTAGTCGTTAGTCGGTAGTCGAGGGTTACGGTAGTCGTTATCTGAAGAACGGCAGCTCTAGAGTCACAATGGAAGGTACTTCGTTCATGAATCGAAATTATCTTGAAATTTGAAGTGTAGAATCTTGCAAAACAATGTAGTTTCTGAGATCTGAGGCTTTTGTGCATCTCTGAGCGCTTATAGGCTTCGAAACCGCACCGATTACACCCCATGTAGTGTGCGTTATTCCCAGTACGGTAGTACTGGGTACATAGGAATGGCACGGATGGCCCATTAGCGCTATACAAATATTCACGCGAATAACTCTGCAAAAACTGAGCACTTGGCTCTAAAAGGCTTCTTAAGCTACTATTTAGCTCTTTTTCTTTCTAATGAGCCCAAAAACATGGCCTAAAACCATCGCTAAAGTACCCAACTAAAGTATGCCAAACCTCTAATTTTCTCCATCTTCTTCTTATTCTTCTTCTTCTTCTTCTTCTATCTTCTCACGCCATATCTCAAAGACCATTCACTTTTAGAAGCTGATTCTTGAACGAACAAACTTGGTTTCTTTGTCTTCAATCGCTTTTGCCATCGGTTTTTGGTGCTTCTCTTTGAGTCGCTAGATACAAGGCGAAAAGCGCCTCTCCATATGGCGCCGCCATTAATTTCTAAACTCATGCATTATTCATAAGCTAGCTACCCTAACGACCCTTTCCACATTCAAGTGCACGTTATTTGGAATCTATTGCAATCGTGCAGTGCATCCAAGTTCTGTCCTAGGGAAGTCAATAGCTAGCAAGATACACATGTAATTGACACAAATCACGTTGCCTGCTTGGAGGTTTAGATTTTCAGCTGTCTGAAAGGGACCCGGGCCGCATTGACCGTCAAGGCAGGCTACTATGATCACAAGTTGCCAGGCAAGTTCTCTGCTCAGCCTGAAGACTATATTCCACTGATATTATAACAATTATTCGAAAAAAATATAACAAACAAGTACAAAAAACATTAGAAATGTAAATCAAACATAGGAATGGCCAAATTGTAAAAAAGTGAGCAAACAAGATAGGAATGGTTGTCAGATTGAGCGAGTTCATTCCTGTGTCTACAATGTCATTGAGCTCAGTAGGGATATGAACATAGATGACACAGTGAAATGAACTCCTCGCTCAATCTGACAACCATTCCTATCTTGTTTGCTCACTTTTTTACAATTTGGCCATTCCTATGTTTGATTTACATTTCTAATGTTTTTTGTACTTGTCTAGAAATACAATAGGCTTGGAGGATCTGGAAGAGTGCTGGGCCAGTTTAGATATCTTGGCTGCTTGTCCCAGGCAAGTAACTCAAGTAAGATAGCACTCTGTGGAACTATCATGATGATCTTACTGATCTTAGATACATGTATGTTGTTTTGAGTGAACTTCAGGCTGCGCTGATGCCTGTAGTGCCAGTCAGATAATTTTTAGATGCTCTGATGATCTGTCATTCAAATGTAAATAGAGCATTTGCAGTGTAACTGTTAAAGTTTCCCTGTTCAATGGATATTAATTTTAGTCTTAAGTGAGCTAGGCTGGCTCAACTTGATCGTGACATAGTAGGCATGTACCGGCTTGATTGGAGCTGCACAGGTCATTGGAACTTAATTCAAGATGCCAGCTTACTTGGGTCTCAATACTCAATGATGACGGTCTTCCTTTAATGTCATTCGTGTTTTGTTTTGCATGCTAGCTATATTAGTGCGCCGAGGCTTATGCACCGTAGGTGCTTTCATTAGTGAGTGTAGCTGAAGCCATTGAGTTGTATATACCCAGAAAATCATCTCTAGCTTTGCTGGTATTAGTTTGTAGTGCAATACAGGACCTGGTGATATAATTTATAATAATGTAACATGCCTATACCGTTGACACTGGTTGTTAAGCACATATACCCGTAGATCAGTAGCCCCACGTTAAATGTTTTTTATCAAGCACACACTCACTGTTAAGCGCAAATAATTATCCTTGCTGTTTATTACCACGTGTGCATGTGAAAATGAGAAAAAGAGATACTGTAGAGTTGGATTATTAGGCGCACTTTGTTATTAGGCACACATTCGCTATTAGGTGCATGCTGTCTTCTTACACTTACCTTTGATAACAAGCGCAAAGTTTATAAACTGGATGTTCACGTAGTTTTCTAAGCCTGACAGCCATGAACAACGCTTTCTTTCACTACTTGGCCTTCCATTTTACTTAGAAAAGGCAGCTTCTCGCCGCTTTTAGAGCTCTAGCACCACTAGCGCAATCAATTTCTGCTTGATGACATCATTTATTTGGAGGCGTGGTCATACGTTAGCCCTCGTTATTAGGTGCACCTCGTTATTTAGCGCATACTTTTTCACTAATATTCCAATAAGCGCATGCGCTTAATAACCCGACTCTACGGTAGAAGAGCCCATGCAAGCTAGAGCAGTATACAGTGGAGAGTGTTGTTTGTGGACATCACGTCTACAAGACCATATGGTGTCCTATGTACTGGGAGAGCAGCTCACTGTCCAACGTTCTGCATGATGTCAAGTGCTTGCTCTTAATAAACATGGGGGAAATCCCTCATTCAACAATGTGCTTAACAAAAATTGTGCGCTTAATATTATTATTAACAGCTTTTAACAACCAGCATCTACTGTAATACCGTATAGCCGGAAATATTGACGGGGATTTTAATTTGACGGTTTCACGGTCAAAGTCCAAATCGTCAAATTTAAATCCGCCAATTTGGGCGCCGTATATGAATGTATTGTGCGCATGCGCAAATCATCAAATTCTTTTATTTCATTTCCAGAGAGGATGAGAATGAGGTTACGTCATGCATACAGTGAGAACATAATAATTATACCAGCTTCCCATTTTTAGCATGTAATATTAAAAAGAGAGAATGGCCTGGGTATGAGGTGGAATAGTAATCAGTGAGCGGAGCTGAAGCCATTATGTCACCTATATTGCCAGCCAGCCCGCTAATAATTAACTTTCCAGCAAAGCTAGATGGTTTGCGTGCATGATGGGTACAACTCTAAACTCCATATTGTTATGTGTGTTCAATAATTTTAATTTTAACAATAGGTTATTATTATTGATGATCTGATACTACAGCATGCTTTTGGCAATATATGCATAGACAAATGCAACTGCATGATTGTTGTGTACATGCACTCATGCATACACAGCCTGTCAATGAACAAATTCACTGAGAGTGGAAAGGCTGAACTGAATAAGGCAGTGGAGGAGAGAAAATTAATTGTAAATTTAGTACTTTGAACATTATTTGTTTTTAATGATCTGCAGTCTTATACGATTTCAATTATTTCGGTTTGAGCTATAATTATAAGCCCTAAAATCATAATTGTTAATTAACTCTTATTTATTATTATTATGTGTAGCATAACATACTTTACAGCGCTCTGGGAATGCATTGTATAATAATCATTTTGTTTTCGATAAATCTGCGATACTTGTGTGTATAATGTGTATACAAGAATTAATAGAGAGTAACATATAATTATTGATCTATTATTTTGATTGCGTTCATGATTCAACGTTTTCTAACTTGAATGCAAATGCTCTACTTCGTGAGAACACGTAGACAAAAAAATGTTTGCATGCGCATGGTCAAAGAGTCACTCTGACTTCCTCGCCCTGTCAAGGAGCAGCTGTTCCTTCTTCATTCTAAACTGTATCTTCACGTACTCCACATCGGTCTCATCCACCATCCCTCCCCAGCCGAGGTAGAGGGGGAGCATCACTGCCACGAGGAACCGGTCGTAGGTCATCGTGGGTACCGCCCAGAGGATGAGGAGGGGAGCGAGGAAGATGGGGTGACGATGGTGGGAGAGGAGGGTCTGCTGCTCTGCTGATTTGTAGTGCATGGGGTTACTGAATCCATAGTAGGAATAGTAGATCTGTAGGGGTTGTGTGTGTGTGTGTGTGTGTGTGTAACAACGTACAAAGCAAAACACAAGTGATAAGGCATGGATAAAGGTGACAATCAAAAAGAAACATCAGCGTCACCCCCTTGCTGATTTGACTTTTCAGTTTCAACTAACATAATACCCTTTAGGTATCACCGACAAAAAATTGTGCTCAAGGTGATTATTGGTACACACTCAAATTCTTGTCATTCTACAAAAAATCTAGTCTCTCCTTATCCATACAGACATGCTGCTCATAACCATGCCAAGTTGACTAGAACACAAACTACTTATGCAGTTACTGCATGTTCAAACAACAGTGGCTATGTATCTAGTTCAAAAAGAGTTATATAAAGCCTATAATACTTCAGTACCAAGCGGATTAACTTTAGAGTATGTTTTAGAGAATTTTTTCTGTCACAAATATTCCACTTATAAATATTGAAGCCACTACATACACATTGTGCCGATTTGGAATTCACAGACAACCAAAAGCTGACCTGTTTGATTCCCAGGAGTTCAAGGTAGTCAATGTAGAAGAGGGAGCAGGCGATGGAGAGCCAACCAGCCATGTGCACCACCAGCAGGATGACATGGACCAGACGAATGTCAGTCTGCCACAGTGTGTAGCTGGGAGTGGTGCACCAGAAGTAGTTGACCACCTGTGTGTGTGTGTGTGTGTGTGTGTGTGTGTGTGTGTGTGTGTGTGTGTGTGTGTGTGTAAATTTGATTGCTGTTGCCTAGCAACTAAAGCATTTATAGACCGACTAATTGCTGGTTACTTAAAGGAACTGTGTCACTATATATATGAGTGCTAGCTGTTTAGTTACTAAAGATAAAATGCGTGAGGATTTAAGATTTTCTACAACTATTTGTGACGTTTTTTTGTTTTATTTTAGCATTATCTGGGTGCCATGTCCGGATATTAGCTAAATGTACATATGTATTTAGTGCATTTGTCAACAAAGAACATCCCAAAACGTCCCACATTTTATTTTTGGTAACAAAACAGCGCTTATATACTGTAGTGACACAGTTCCTTTAAGTGTGTGTGTGTGTGTGTATCGGTGTGTGTGAGCAAGAGTGGGCCAAATAAAGCAGTCCATGTTTGCTACATGAAACATAATTCTAAACAAGCTATTTCAAGATGAGGCTCTCAGATATTTTTTCATCATGCAAATATTAGTAGCTAGAATCTGACATGATACTTTGCATGTGGATGAGAATATTACCGTATACCGCTTAATTTTCGTGGTACTTAACTTTCGCGGTTTTCGTGGATCGAATGTTATCCGCGAAACTTATTCAACGAAAATCTGCAATAGCGCAATCTGCGAAAATTAAGTAACCTCGAAAATTAAGCGGTATACTGTAGTGATATCTTTACAAGGTGACTAACTTACATTTACTACAAAGCAAGTCATGAGGACATAGAGAGGTCTAACAATAGCAGACATGTTGATTCTCTCAAAGAATCTCTTCAGAGGGCGACAAGCCATCAGCGAATGTTGGACCACAAACAACCACATCAATAGCACATCCATCAAGATGGAGCGAGTGAGGACTGGATCTGAGAGAGAGAGAGAGAGAGAGAGAGAGAGAGAGAGAGAGAGAGAGAGAGAGAGAGAGAGAGAGAGAGAGTTTAGGTAAAGGACTACACTTCCTAAATATACCAGTTGGTAATGGGTCGTTACTTCTAAATGTAACAATATAAGTGTGATAGCCAGAAATAATTTGTGATTTTGTGTACCTTAAAATTATCACAAACAATGCATACTTAAATCTTCTCTATCGTAAACATGAGTATAGACTACCTAAGGGG
The DNA here is from genome assembly GCA_964030475.1 of Tethya wilhelma. Classification (NCBI taxonomy): domain Eukaryota; kingdom Metazoa; phylum Porifera; class Demospongiae; order Tethyida; family Tethyidae; genus Tethya; species Tethya wilhelma. Next base: position 5,247,302 of record CAXIPT010000004.1, on the reverse strand, counting down.
TCCTGATCATGATCACTGCACATACATCAGCGGTTCAACCAAGAGACCACACTGACTCAACACAACTGAAACTAACAGTCTTGAGTGTCATTCTTACCATGTGTTGTATTTCCTGATGGTGGAGGAGGTGATGCTTGACGTGTGAACGGCGTGAAGGACCCAGGATACACTAAAGTAGACCAGAGGATGTAGATAATGTAGATGTACAGTCCTATACCAGGCACTATGAGAACCAAGGCAGTCAGTTTCGAAGTCAGTGGGCTTTCATTGTTGTCTTGGTAGACCATTGTACGATGATATGCGTCTTCCTCGGCGCTGGATGAAGGGTCTGTGCTGCTAGATTTGGCCGCCATTTTACGACGACTGTTTGTGGTCAAACGTAGTCGATGGCCAACCATGATAAAGACTTTTGTACAGTCAGTTTTGGAGCTTCAGTAGTGGCGCCATTTTTTGAACACCAACACGTGGTGGTGTGGTGGTTTAAAGTTCAAAGTTCAAGATTAAGGACGTACTGTTGTACAATCCTATGGGAGGAGTCCCAGTCCTACGGCAAAATTTCCAGGAGGGATCCTTAGACCGGATCCTCCGGGGGAGGAGATTTTACCCGGATTTTTCTATGACACCGGGTTGCACTTGTATGAACCGAGTCGCGACGTTATAGTCCAACTTCAAAGAAGAACCCTTAGATAGACACCTTTTAATTCAGTACTCTTCCCGCGTCATCTGATCTCATTGTGGACACTTTGATCACCCTTATGAGATAACCTTTAACCCTTAATTGTAATTTAGACACGCAATTAATTTATACTATTGTATGAGCATCCTGCTGAGATAGCATGTGGGTCTCCGTGATTATTGCGGAACAAGAGCTAGCCTAGATGTCTATAGACTCAGTATAAAAAGGTGTCGCATAATATAGACTTACCGCAACTTAATACAGCGACTCAGAACAATAAAATGTTTTCAAATTTTAGCCGTGGAAAGAGTTGCAGACTACTCTATGCTGATCGCCTAAGGTTGTTCCTATATCTACCGCGCTTTGCAAGCAGTGGAGCAAATATCAATGGCCGTGGAATTCCAGTATTAATAAAAGCACCAGCTGTAAGTTCTCTTCTAACTGTTAACAAGAAAGTGAAGTTTATTGACGTAAGAGCTCCAGAGGTGTATGCAAAAGGCCACATTCCCAAGGCAGTGAATATTCACAGCATTTTCACTCATTTGTACGTTGAAAATGGCAATGCTGAACAGAGTGTAAAGGAACTAGCAACAACATTTGAAGAGATTTTACAAGATGCTGGAATTGATGGGGATGAACTTGTTCTAATGTACGAAAATAGCCTCAATTCTTTGTACGGAGCAAGCTGTAGAGGATACTATCTTCTCAAAGTACTCGGTCATCCAAAAGTCTCTATTCTTCATGGGGGATTTGAATCGTGGGCAAAAAATGGACTGACAACTTCTACAGATGTTCCTGTGATTGAAAGAAAAGGGAAGTTCAAAGCAAAATGGACACAAGCTATGTGGAGTGACAAGAACGCAGTTGCCAAAGCTATCAGAGAAAAGAGTGCATTTCTTTTGGATGTACGAGACACAGATGAATGGGATGGGAGCACTTCATCTCCCTATGGTGTTGATTTTGCTCCAAGAAAGGGTCGACTGCCAGGTGCTGTTCACATTCATTGGCACGATTTCATGAAGACCAACCAAGACGATGGTATGACATATTTTCGAGAGCCTGAAGAAATCAGAGAATTATGTGCTCCAAAAGGACTGACACCAGACAGCGATGTAATTGTCTATTGCTTCAAAGGTGCAAGAGCTTCCAATACATACATTGCCCTCAAGTTAGCTGGCTTTAAAAATGTGACAAATTACTTTGGATCATGGAATGAGTGGTCACGTGATCCCAGTTTGGAGATTGATTCAAGAAAATTTGCTCACTGACTCTATCTATAAAGACTTAATAATTACAATATTGAGGCCTTGAGGGTAAAGACAAGAGAGAAAAAAGATCAAAATTTTGATACAATAGTATGCAATAACTTATAATAATGGTTGATATGAAACATACTATAACAATGATAATTAGTGTTGGTCAATATTTAAGTATACGTACATGGCATTGTGAGTTTACACTGGATCAATAAGGATATGTCATTATTGGCAAGAATACAATCGTGTCATATTGTGTACAAACAAGGACAAAGAGACATGGCGGCAAATTAATCATTATTCTAAGAACTATAATTATAATAGTATAAAAGTTCAACAAAATTCATGATTATGAATTTCAAAGTTAAAGTAATGAAACTCACTACTTTACTGCACAATGTCATGAATGTAATAATTGTATTGTTAATAATCTAAACTCGATCTATAGTATGAATAAACCATTTATGGCCTACTTGAAGGTATAGTAAGCTAACTGCATGACATTATTGTTGTTGTATAGCTATATACTATAAAATAATTAACACTATTATATGGATCCTTTAACTGTACTTCGTATATAGACCCATGCAAGTGCTCATGCATTATAATGATAATACCGCATATAATATTATGTGTTAAAACATTATCATAATTTCTAATGAAAGCAGCTATAATATGAGTGCATTAAGGTTTACTTAATTATCTAGAGATTGCATGCATTTCCAAAAAGTTAACAAAAGCAAAAACTATATAAGCCATTTCTTAACTACTGTAACAGCTATTAAATCCATTATAGTTTCCAAAATACTAGTTCTTTTAAAACTGCATGGTTTTAAGTTAAACCACATTTTGTAAAAGTCAAGTGTTATGGGTGTTGACAAAAACAACACCATCATTCACTTGGCAATTTTCTTGGTCAAATGCTCCGATGTGAAGATAACCTGCCATTGACTCCAACGATTGGGAGAGACTCTTAACCAAATCAGAGAATGATGGCCGATCACTTGGACTAGCCTTCCAGCATTCAAGCATGACCATATCATATCTATAAAGAATTATACATATACATGGAATGACATTAAACTTTGAGAAGGTGGTCTGCATATGCCTATATATACCTATTATACCTTGATGACAAAAACATCACCATTTTTCTTACATTTCATCACTACAAGCAGCATTAGCTGGTTTCTCCATCCTATATCCACTCTCCAGTTGAGACAACAACTCAGTTGGTTTGAGACTAACATACGGCACTTTCCCTCCACTGAAGATCTCCCAACAAGTCACTCCAAATGACCACTAATAAAGAAAATTTAATATTATCAGATTCTATAGACATGACCATTGTGATTTTGATAGCATTTATTTATATACAATCTTAGAAATTGTGACTCTCAGACTAGTGTATACCTGCACTTACCACATCTGATTTCTCTGAGAAAACATAGTCCGCTAGTGATTCTGGTGCTAGCCACTTCACTGGCAGTTTGATAGCCTCTCCTTTGTCTTGTCTGAAGTAGTCCTTTGACTCCAGCTGCTCAGAGAGACCAAAATCAGCCACTTTGATCACAAAATTCATGTCTATCCTGGAAAAAGCATTAATACAAACTATAATGAATAAACCATTTGTAACTTGCTACGTATAATATTATGTCTATACTTGAATTTATTTATATTTGCTCACATGCAGTTCCTGGCTGCTAGGTCACGATGGATAAATCTTTTGCTGGCAAGATATTCCATTCCTTTGGCAACTTGAAAACACATGTCTTGGAGTCTCTTAAGAGCTACACTCTTCTGCAATATAATTATTTATAACAGCTAATAAAAAATGTTTAACTAGTTACCTAGTATTTTCAATTATATAGAAATGCTTAATTGATCTGGTAGTTATAATAGCCATCAATCAATAAAATACCCAGTCATTATAGCTGTTCTTTACCACCTAATTATACCTTTTCTTCATTGTCCTCCTCAGTGGTTGGAATGAGGAGGTTTGGTCGCTCTCTTCGGAGGTAGGAGAGGAGACTGCCGTTTGCCATGAAGGGCATGACAAGAAAGGGAGTTTGTCCACCATCCAAACAGACACCAGTCAGAGTAAGGACATTGGGGTGATCAAACTGCTGCATCTTAAGACATTCCTTCAGGAGCTCTTCCACTAGAGTGCTGTCAAAGAATCCTATGTGGAAATCAATTTAAGAGTGAGAAAAAAATTATCAGTTTTGCATGTAGTTCGTGTTGGTTATTTACAATTAATGTGATATACAAACCTTTCAATGTTTTGATGGCTACAACTCCGATTACCATTTGACCTAGATCCTTCAACATGTGGCCTTTGTAGACAACACCAAATTCACCTTGTCCAATTGGTTCAAGTATTCTGAGGTTTACTGTGTAGATCAAAAGTTCACGATGGATATCCTTGACAATGGCATCCATATTTTCAACTTGGCTTAGTAGACTTGTCCGCCTCAATTCTACACCATCTTCTCGAACTGTTAAAAAAGACCACTATATATTCATTATTTTTAACTTTTAAATTAGCACAATATGAAATACAAGCGTGAAACATGCTAAGCCTTGTATTATAGTACCAATTTACCATATAAATTTCTGCTTGCATTTCTCTCATTCTCATGAATTCTATCCGATGATGATCAAGATCGAGATGGAGGGAAAGAGAGAGAGAGAGAGAGTTAGCTTTTTAACTCTAATACACATGCCATATATATATGTATATATTGTGCAAGGGCAACAATGTCAACTTACAAGTTTATGCCAGTCTTGTGGTGATGTTTCTTACGGCAGATGGCACATATGAAAACTACAATAATGATGACCACCATCATCACTATCACTCCAGCACTCACAGCTGAACCAAGTACAGCTGAATGAACTATAATAATTATTATAAGAAAGTATAAACATTACGCTTCAAATTTATAGCCCAAAGTCTATAGGTTGATATGCTCATACACATGCATTAAATGCCACAGACCAGACCATGCATGTGAGCTATATAGGTGAATAAATAGTACATGCACTGTAACAGTGACCTTTATACTATAGCTCTATATAATACCAAATTTATATGACTACATTATAATTATTACATTGAAGTACATGAGTTATGGGCATCAGGTTTGAGAATACTGCCAAATCAGAGTGAAAAAATGAGATTTATGCGGCAATTAGTGACTTTTTTAATGGGACAAAATAGCTAACTTCAGACTGGTAAAACAACAAACAGAAAGAGATAGTACTTTCCAATGGTGCTTGAAATTTGATATCGTTTTTTTTCCCTCCTTTTCTATAGAGGCATAAATATTCTTATACAATTAGTCTAAGACCAATTATAATATGGACTGGTATACCTGTACAAGATCTTTCATCATTGGCTAGTTGGAAACCAGAGGAACAACTACAACTGAAGTTACCAGGAAAATTCTCACAGCGGGCAGAACCCAGACATTGGTGGGTACCTAGCTCACACTCATCTACGTCTGTGTGTGTGTGTGTGTGTGTGTGTGTGTGTGTGTGTGTGTGTGTGTGTCGAGGGGGCGGTGGAATGATAATTTGCTTTGTTTGTTGATGATCTTTACCAGACATGTTTTGAAGGAAATGGTAAAGATCATAATCAATAATGACAGTCTGTTTAAGGCTATATGTTTGCTACAACACTCACCNGTGTGTGTGTGTGTGTGTGTGTGTGTGTGTGTGTGTGTGTGTGTGTGTGTGTGTGTGTGTGTGTGTGTGTGTGTGTGTGTGTGCATGTGCATTGCCTTATGTGTGGGTGTACATAAGAGACTCACCAGAACAATTTGTTCCATTTCCTTCAAACCCAGCCAAGCATTCACACTCAAAACTTCCCTTAGTGTTTGTGCACACTGCATGCTCATCACATGACACAACTTTAGCACACTCATCAATATCTGAAAAATGAAAAAGATATCATTCCAAATAAATCAGTGTAACAAATTCTTTTACAGTCATAAGTATAACATTATAAATAATTGATTAATAATTGTAATACATTAAACACAGGGTATAGACACATGCATGCATTTAAGTACAATGCAGGAAGGTCTGATCCATACCTTCACAAGTGGGATCCACTCCACTCCATATTCCATCATTTTGACACACTCTGACATCACCTCCTCTCAGTTGAAACCCATCATCGCAACCANTTGAATTCATGCACCATGTAAAATGGAAATGTTGAAGTTAATAGACCACACGTGAATTATTTGACGAAATGTGGTACTGGATAATTAGCTCATTTTGTGTACTTGCTTTCTCCACAGTTTGTGGAGTAACTCTATCACTGATAAGAGTGTGGAACACTTGACTAAACTGATAAAAGCAGCTACCAAACTTAAAGATCTTGAGTAAGTTTTGTTTGTTTGTTGTTTTTTGTTTTTGCTTTTAACAAGATAGTGTCACTCAAAATATCCTCTGTTTTTTTGATTTTTTTAATTGTTACCTCTTAATAATAGAACAATAGTGAATTGCCCTTGACTGGTCAACTTTTGTTTTACTGTCGGTTCTATGAAATTGCTCATGCATGCAGTATTGACAGTGACACTAAATTAAGAAAAGGTTTAAAATCTACATTGAGTTTTTTGTACTTCTTTATTTCAATAGAGAGTGGGAACGAGGCTACTTCGTATATACCCAGGCCACTCTTTTAGTGTAATAATATGCTAAAGATTGGCAGGGCCTGCAGTGTACATTATCTTACTGTGATAGGTCAAATATAGTAATTAGTGAGTGTAGCTGAAGCCATTATAAATTATTATCACCTGTATTGCACTACAAACTTACCAGCAAAGCTAGAGATGATTTTTGGGTATATACAACTCTATATGTAACTTGCCTACACCGTAGACACTGGTTGTTAAGCACATACCCTTAATAAACAGCAAGGATAATTATTTGCGCTTAACAGTGAGTGTGTGCTTGATAGAAAATATTTAGCGTGGGGCTACTGATCTACCACGTGTGTGAAAATGAGAAATAGAGATAGAAGAGTCCAAGCTAGAGGAGTATACAGTGGAGAGCGTTGTTTGTGGACATCACATCTACAAGACCAAATGGCATCCTATGTACTGGGAGAGCAGCTCACTGTCCAACGTTCTGCATGATGTCAAGTGCTTGCTGTTAATAAACATGGGGGAAATCCCTCATTCAACTATGTGCTTAACAAAAAATGTGCGCTTAATAATTAACAGCACTTAACAACCAGCGTGTACGTATTATATGTGATTAGAAATAATGATGCAGTTTTGGTTGACATACACTTCACTTCATGTGCATATGTACGTGTACACCAGACCCTCCTAATTTATAGCATGTGTCACTGATTGACATTGTAACACTAAAAAGAGGCTCCCTTTCGGGGGAATTTGCTTACTTTCATTTCATTTCCGGAGAGGATGGGAATGAGGTTATACGTCATGCACACAGTGAGAACATAATAATTATACCAGCTTCCCAATTATTTTTAGCATGTAACATTAAAAAGAGATAATGGTCTGAGTATCAGGTGGAATAGTAATCAGTGAGCGTAGCTGAAGCCATTATTTGTATTGCCAGCCCACTATTAATTAACTTGCCAGTAAAGTTAGATGATTTGCGTGCATGATGGGTACAACTCTAAACTCCATATATATTTTTCTCATGATGCAATTTTGAAGCATACTTAATCTGACCACATATGTACACTAGGCCCTCTAATTTTCAGGCCTATATAATTATACGATGATATAGCATGACATTATGTATACTGAAAGTTGCTGCTATAATAATTATTATAAACTGTTTTAAGTTGTATAATCATCTCTTTTTTACCGTTGTCCCAGATAAGCATACAATTCAGTTGTGTTTGTGTGTGTGTGTGTGTGTGTNATGCATGGTCGAGTACTAGTGCTGCAAATGCACTTAAGGGCATTTATTAATTATCACCTCTACCCAGCCAGTAACAGACAATGAGCTTATAAAAAATTTGGTTGCTATAGGCAATGGCAAACAAACACACACACACACACACACACACACACACATACACACATTATAGTTGCATGACCTTTAGGTGGGCAGCACTCGATGCATGGTCGAGTGTTGCACATGCATGCAGTTATAGCATGTAACTATTTTAATTTGTTTGCCATTGACCACCTGTGACCTCTATAGCTGCTCTATTGTCACCTCCACCCAACGACTAACCAGCAATTATCCTATAAAAACTTTGGTTACTAGGCAATGGCACACACACACACACACACACACACACACACACATATATCAGTGACAGAGAATAAGGTATAATATAAACACATGCACACACACACCATTAGCAAGTATAGTAACTGCAATTGAACTCAATGAGAGGTGTACTCCAAGGTCTTCTGGAGTGACACTGGTGATCTCCAAATTCACCACAAACTGCTCATCATTCTTCTCATACAGTAGATCATCAATGATGGTAACAACAATACAGTCATTGGGACGATCATCACTGAGAACTATGATGGAATTCCTGTCATCTCTGTCTCGTCCAACAAAATCACTTTCATCTGTAAGCAACGTAAATTGAATGTTATTATAGTAAATTATTAAAGCTTTTTGATAAGAATTTTTGGTTATTTCAAAATTAATTTTTCACAGTAATTTTTGCTTTCAGCAAGTTTTCAAGGTATATAATTATAATTTTTGTATCAAGACAACCCAGAATGGCTTATATACATACTACAAACATTGGTGTTTAAATTTTTTCTACCCACAAAAAAAGGACGAATAAATTTGAACCTAATACATGTATTAGGTCCAATTTTATTACTATCACTGAAAAATAGCTAGAGTTGAAACATTACTTGTAACTGATGTATAACTGATGTATACATCATGCAGTGACAAGTAATGTTTCAACTCTATTTTTCAGTGATAGTAATAAATTATTTTAAGCGACTAAAACATACCAATCTAAAATTATATTATTTAAAAGCAATTTCTATAGTACTATGACAAGATGTTAGTAATTAACATTGCTAATTTATGATTTAAAGTACCTGCAGATCCAGGCGTTGTGTAGGCTAGAATGTTGATTCTGAAAAAAAGTGTCTGAAATAGTGATGGGTTGATGTTTAAACTGACACAAATGAAGGCTGCATCAACATCCTCAGAAAACACATAGGAATCTCTATCAAAATCAACGTTAAGTCCTGCAAGTATGTACATTGATTCACACTCTAAAGTGGAAATAAAGTTGCATATACATGCCTATACTAAATCAACGTACGTTCACATGTGAATCTAATGTCAGACCACTCTCCATTGTCCTGACATGTTATGGTATTGTCTCCCAGCAATACTAAGGAGTTCTCACAGCTATAGGTAACAGTATTACCATTTTGAAAAACCTCTGCAGTACCATCAGGTGGGTCAGAGAGTGGACCACAACCTCGAGGCTCTGCATGTATATAGAAAAATCAAGCCATGGAATTAATGCTCATGTCGATGCTAAATCAAGTGACTATAATATTATGCATGATCGCTGAAGTCTATAAATAATGATTATAATAATCCCTTCATCGTATAATACCAGATTGAACACAATTCATCATGAGTGTTTCTTTTGAGTTTATTGTTGAATGAATGCATATCTGCTTCCTCACCTATACAAGTTGGATCACTTCCTGACCAGATGCCAGTGTTTAAATCACATTGTCTAGTTGCAGTACCATTGAGGGAATAGCCCAAGGCACATATATACTGAACAACAATAGAATCTGTTTGTGGGTCGATAAAAAACAATCCATCCTGAATAGGAGATATAGGACCACAACCTATAAGAAGACAATATAGATAAACAGTGTGCTTATTATATCTTCAATTACTGATTATTTTGTTGGCTAATGATAGGAATCTTTGGTGTAAGGTTAATTGCACCAAGAATAATTTTCATAATGCTTGATTGAAATACAATCTGATTAGAGAGTTATACATAACACCTAATTTGTTCTATAGACACCATGCATGGTGCAGGTCTAGACATGAACTAGTCTAAGTATCCAAGAATAAATTTTAATATGAGTCAGGGTGAAATCGGGCACAGTAAGTCCGGATGTTGCAGTGAACAATACATTTCCTGGCTAAAAACAATGCAATTAAATACGTAAGTTAATTACAACTCACCTACACATGACAAATCTGATCCACTCCAAGTTCCATTTTCAGCATCACAGCTTCGAGTTGCAACTGTCTCTGGGACACTTCCATTTATATAGTAGCCACCATCACAGTGATGTTCAGCTATTAGTTCGTCTTCAGAAGTCAGTGTGTAAGTTATTTGTCCATCAGCTGGTGTTTTTAAAATGCCACAATCTGCAGTAGGTATGTGTTAAGGGTTCAATTAAATGTTTGACCAGGTTATGACTTAAACTATGCGTGACGTATATACCTGATCGAACACATTCCTCAGGATTTGTGGAATCAGGGACATGATTAGGTAAACAGTCACCACAACCAGAATTGAATTTGTCATTTCGACACTCTCTTGTGTATGGACAGCCACCATAGTATGGAAGAAGACAGGGAGCTATACATATGTAAACAGTAAAAGAATACATGTTAATCTAAACATCCATTATGTATAGTATACTTAAACTATAGTAGGCTTATAGCTAGGAGTATTACATATATAATAACTAATTATATACTCTTTGCAAGTGAAATGTCCGTGCACATCTGTCCATTATATATTATTATAGGATTTAAGAATTTGTGAAATAAATAAATAGAATTAGCTCAAATAAAACTTAATTATACGTACAGATAAACTTCAAGCCTATAAGCTATATAATATTATGTAATTATAATTCAAATGGCTAAATCCACGTATAGATTTTTTTCACTTATATATCTGGATCCTATTTCTACATCAAGTATTATTGTGACAAAACCTATTATGTCCTTCTAGGGTTGAGGGTTCATGTGAATATTAATGGATCATGTTAGAACTCTGAATAATTGGATATTTGTGATAATAGTAAATCCCTAAAAAGGGAAACATTCCTTTGTTATAAGCCGATCCAAGGTTCATTTGGTTTACATGCAATCAATACCATACCATTTTGTATCCAGGATATCACTTACATTCACAGAATTCATTTACTTCATCAGCACCATTACTGCAATCAGGATGACCGTCACAGAGGAATTGGACACTGATGGATGTCAGATTACTGGTACCATTGCAAAGAAAGGATGGCACCACTTGTCCATTTACAACTTGTCCACCTACAAACATGAAAAAAAAGCTCACTGATTAAGCACATTTAAATAATTGAGTGCCAGATATGAGAAAAATATCAATCAACTTATATACTTTAATAATAATTATTGCCATCACTTCAAAATGGCTGACTTCTTACAGTTCAAAAGGGGATTGTCTTCATCGGAACCAGACTGGCAAAATGGTTCCCCATTACACAGCTCTGATTTATTGTAGCACCTCAATGTCCTCGTACCATTACTGCCTACTTCAGGACAGGAGAGATTGTCTGAATAGTTCCTTCCTGGGCTGACTTCAAGCTGTCCTTCTATTGCACATCTGTCCTGAACAACAGTCTGAGACTGATTTTGAGGTTTTGCAATGAAACGGTTGCAGTACAGTAGTATGATACAAATTAGGCCACTTGCAAATCTCCTCTGGTTCATCATTAATTATTAGAAATACTATATCAACACTGCTGTCTTCAAGTCGTTTTGGTGTCGCTATGAGACTCCGCCCCAATCCACTTCGGTATTATTTGCTGAGTCAGCAAACAGTGTACGTCCGCGGGCACGCGCGCGCCCTATTGCTCCGCTCTAACACACCCATCAGTAAATGCATGCTGCATGTAGCAACAATTGCTATATCGGTCTCTTGACCTGATCGGAATATCTGGGACAGCGCTCTAGATTAATATATGGGGTCAAGGGAACAAGAAATGTGCAGTCAGTTTTCAGAGAACTTTGTCGGCCACTAGACTGTGCAACAATCAGAGATCTGAACACCAGCTGTTTCTCATTACACCTTTTTGCATGTCACCAATCTCTGGTTCTGCACAAAACCCTCACAGAGGTTGTGTCCCTTACAAGCTGGACATGAATGTTGTTTAATCTCTGGAATTGAGATGTGCCAAGAACTGTTCTGATTTTTTTTGTTTTGTTTTTTAATTCATTAAGTTGTTAGCTAAATCATCAGTTGCAATTGGTTTTTATAAATATATATGTGTGTCACACTAATGTAATACTAAAGCTATGCTCTATACTCACAATATTGTACGGCCATGCATACCTCCATGCAGTGGGTCAAGCAGTTGCTATTATGAACCTTTGCTACAATTTTGAGCCACCTTAATTAGACAGAAACTGATATGTATAGTTATATTTTAGTTATAATTTCCTTGACGACCTAGCATTTTCAGATCTAAGGTTTCGTTCGGCTATACCATGTATCATGAAATTATTTAACATAACAATTATTCTACATTATTAACAAGCTATATTAATAATTATGCAGATTACAACACTTCCATAATAACAATGATTGTATTCCATTGTACCCCAAAATTCTTGGTTTGTAGACAAAAACACCTACGAACTTATGACATGCAGTGAAATTGAATACGATTGCAATTGTAGTAATAACGATTGTCCTGAAGTCTGGGAATTAACCGTTGAGACCTGTATGCATGCCCTATAATATGTATCATTGTGACCAACTCAAAGGGAGCATTCAGACGATAACCATAAATGTTTTAATATTTCAATGCCACATGCAGTTTGATTGTAACATAATTATCAACAAACAGGGGCTATTATAACACATTAAGCTATAGTAAGTAGGTACTGTTATAGAAGTTTAGCAGCTAGACTTAATTGTGAGCAAAAATTGTTACATGCTACACATTTGAATGAATTAAGCGTACGAAAACAATAATTATGAAAATTTGCACCTCATGCACAACAAAGTCAGCTAGGGATTTTTTATTTACAGTTCTCTTGGTGGTCAAATGCTCCAATGTGAAGATAGCCTGCCATTGACTCCAGAGATCGGGAGATACTCTTAACCAAATCAGAGAATGATGGTCGATCACTTGGACTAGCCTTCCAGCATTGTAGCATGAGCATACCATAGCTAATTAAATCAAAACAACAGAGAGAAATCGTCACAAACAATTAAGCTTCTTGTTTAAAATTTTATAACCGCTGAGTTATAAAAGTGGGCATATAATATCATACGTACGGTAGTACGTATAGTAGGAATGGGCCCACTGTCCCATTGACACAATACAAAATGTTCATGCTTATAAACTTTCAGGGAAAGAAAGCTAAGCCTTCAAATGCATTTAATAGCCTCCCACAGACAGTTAGCTTACTGTATTAACCAAGAAGACTGGTAGAAAGTTTCTAGAGCACTCTGGAGAGAGCGCTCGCGAGAAGCCACAAGAGTGCAATTTTGTTCTCCTTCCTTCCTTCCTAACTGACTTACTTGAACGCGATTTCCAGACAAACAAAAGGCATTGAGCCAACTTTGACCATATAGTGGGACTTCATTTGATGCACAGTACGTCCTTTTTGACTCGTTTGCTGGCAAAAAGGCAGCAAACAAAATTTAGGCAGCTTTGAAACTCTCGATATAAAATACTGTACTTTTTATTTAGCCTATTGACATATAGGTAAAGGTCGTCAATATACCACGTGGTTGCATGCATAATAATGCACATGCGCATCAAGAGAGTGCCAGTGGGAAGCCACCATAGTGTCATTTATTGTTCTCTAACGTACTTACGTACTTCCTAACTGACTTACTTGAAAAGGATTTCCAGAGAACCAGAATGTGTTGAGCCAACTTTGACAGCACAAAGTAAGCTCTTTTCATGGGTACTACATTCCTTGATACTCGTTTTGATCATAAACATACCTAAACAAAAACTAGAAAGCTTGAAACTTAGTGTATAAATTCAGAGACACGTACTACAATGCAGCCCTCTTTGAGAGTTCAAAGGTCATCATTATCTAGCCACGTGGCATTATTATATGCGCATGCGCATTAGCCTCCAGCGGAATGCAGTGCATGTAGCTGCCACTCAAGCTTTTTGTAGGGACTAACCAGTCTCTAATAGTCTCCACACTGTAGTGTTGAAAAAAGTGAATGAACAAGTAGTAAAAATTTCAAAAAAATAAGTAGTGTAGGAATGGGCAGTGCGGTAAAAAGTATTGGAACAAGGCATGTCTCAATTTCGGCACATGACTACTTCATTTTTTATACCCAACTCTTGGCCAGCAGTCGACTTTAAGTTATATACCTGACTATTATAGTTTACTCAATTGCTTATATAGCCAAGTGATTTTAGTAGTAAATTGAACCAATGCAATAATATTTATATGATAGTAAAAATTTCAAAAAAATAAGTAGTGTAGGAATGGGCAGTGCGGTAAAAAGCATTGGAACAAGGAATGTCTCAATTTCGGCACATGACTACTTCATTTTTGTTCTTGATCCCTCATATGGATCCTCAGTGTCATAAATGCAAAGATTTGTACTACTATCATACGTACGGTAGTACATATAGTAGGAATGTGCCGACTGTCCCATAGACACAATACAAAATGTTTATCACCACAAAAATCTAGCAAGACAAAGTTAAACCTTCAAACTTGCTCAGAAAGCTCTCTCAGACAGATTAACAAACGCTTGCATGGCCTAAAACTCACAGAAGCTTTCATAAGCACTCGTAGCGAGCACTAGTTAGAAGCTACACCCACGCAATTTTGTTCTCACTTACTTACTAACTGACTTACTTGAAGGCGATTTCCAGAGAAACAAAAGACGTTGAGCTTGTTTTGACTACACAGAACAACTTGTTCTCATCTGGACTAGTGCCTTTTACACTCGCTTTCTGCCCAAATGTGTTAAAACAAGAGCTAGAAAGCTTTAAACTTAGTATATAAATTCATACACTTCAATGCAGCCATCTTTTGTAGGTAGAGGTCAAAGGTCGTTATCTATCCACGTGGCATTTAATGCGCATGCGCATTAGCCTAATAGTACAGTAACTGCTACTCAAGCTTTTTGTAAGGACTTACTAAGTCCCTGATATAGTCTCCTCACTTTAGTGTTGAAAAAAGTGAATGAACAAGTATAGTAAAAATTTCATAAAAATTAACAGTGTAGGAATGGGCATGCAGTGCGGTAAAAGTAAGGAAACAAGGCATGTCGCAATTTCGGCACATGACTACTTCATTTTTTTATGCTCAAGTAGAGTATTGAGGATTAACTAAAACAACTTTGCCTAGATTGCCTGCTTATATACTTTGCCCCACTTAGCTAGCTAACAGTTAAGTTTCACACCTAATCCATCGGCATGCACTCCCTGTCAGTAATCCGACCATAAGGTGGCACACTCTGCAGCATACTGATTGGCATGCATGATCTATGAATTCCAACCATTATTTTATCCAGGCATGTACAACATTGTTTGAAGCATATCAATATTTATTTTCATATGACAGGATGTATGAGGAATCAAAAATGAAAATGAAGTAGTCATGTGCCGAAATTGCGACATGCCTTGTTTCCTTACTTTTTACCGCACTGCCCATTCCTACACTGTTAATTTTTATGAAATTTTTACTATAATATAGTATATATAATGTCATAGCTTAATCATTGTTGCATTGGTTATCAGTTGGCTAAGCAGTGGAGTAAACCATAACAAGATAGGCAACTTAAACTGGACTCCCGGCCGAGAGTTGGGCATAAAAAATGAAGTAGTCATGTGCCGAAATTGAGACATGCCTTGTTCCAATGCTTTTTACGGCACTGCCTATTCCTACACTACTTATTTTTTTGAAATTTTTACTACTTGTTCATTCACTTTTTTCAACACTACAGTGTGGAGACTATCAGAGACTAGTTAGTCCCTACAAAAAAATTAAGTAGCAGCTACAATGCATTGATCATTACGAGGCTAAGAAGCTAATGCACACGTGCATAATAATACCATGTGGATAATGACCTTTGAACTCTGCAAACAAAATGGCTGCCGCAGATTGTAGTAGAGTAAACGATCAATTTTTGGATGCCGTTTCTGACTTGCCTGTAGATGCTACTGCTTCGAGACTACTACCACAAGATAGCCCATGAAAAATTACCAAGAGTTGTGCAAAGTTTAAGCCCCACCCACCTACTGTAAGGCTTCCTTGCGCCGAAAGGGTGTGTAAGAAAAGACGTAAAATCGGACAAAATTATCGTATTTCAAACGGCAGCTCCAAGAGACCAATAAACTTATGCCAGAGCTGCCAAATCTGGAAATGAAGTTCAGTCTTCCTGCTACTGATATTCCAAGAGGGAGCTTAGTTGCAACTAGCACTGTCTTTATACTAAGCCGAAATATCATTGAGGTCGAGTGATCAAATTTCGGACGCCATTTTGATCGTTTTTGCTGGATTTAGGCAGCTACCTGGGAGGGAAGCGAGTTTTGAGTTACTATACATGTAGAACAGCTTACTTTAAGCTTCTCTATCCAGTTGAAAGTTGCTGTGGCCATTTTTATGTCAGTAGGCCATGAATATACATAATCGTACCTACAGACCATACCGATATGGGTGCGACTTAGAAATATATGGACAGCTGGCAAAATATTGGGCAAAGCAACATCAAACTGCATACCAAAGCTAAAAATAAGCTGCTCTACATGCATATCTACTCAACACTTGCTTGCCTTCCGGGTAGCTGCCTAAATCCAGCAAAAACGGTGAAATTGGCGTCTGAAATTTGATCACTCGACCTCAACTATATTTTGGCTTAGTATAAGGACAGTGCTAGTTGCAACTAGGCTCTCTCTTGGAATATCAGTAGTAAGAAGACTGAACTTCCTGATTTCCAGATTTGGCAGCTCTGGCATAAGTTTATAGGTCTCTTGGAGCTGCCGTTCGAAATACGATAATTTTGTCCGAATTTAGGTTTTTTCGGACACACCCCTTTCTCGGCGCAAGGAAGCCTTACAGTAGGTGGGTGGGGCTTGAAGTTTGCACAACCCTAGGTAATTTTTCATGGGCTATCTTGTGGTAGTAGTCTCGAAGCAGTAGCATCTACAGGCAAGTCAAAAACGGCGTCCGAAAATTGAGACGGCCGAAAATTGATCGTTTACTCTANCGACTGTCCTATAGAAAATGTTTATGATTATAAAAATCTAGCCATACAAAGTATATATAGTCCTCAAACTTGCTCAGAGGCTCTCTGCTAGAGATTACCAATTGTATGCAAGGCCTAAAACTCACAGAAACCTTCTCAGTACTCATAGAGAGTGCTAGTTGGAAGCCATAATAGTGTCATTTTGCCAACTTTGAGTACTACCGTACGTATGATAAAAATGAGTATCAAAGAAATTAAAAGATGTACTACCAAAGAAAAGAACTTACTTTGTGCTTTCACGTATAGTAGGAATGGGCCGACTGTCCCATAGGCACAATACAAAATGTTGGTCATTATAAAAATCTAGTCAAACAAAATTAAACCTTCTAAGTTGCACAGAGGTTCTCACCAACAGATTACCAACTGCATGCAAGGCCTATAAAACTTACAAAAACTCTTCTCAGCACTCGTAGAGAGCGCTAGTGGGAAGCCACCATAGTGTCATTTTTGTTCTTCTAACGTACATACATACGTACGTACTTACTTACGTACTTCCTAACTGATTTACTTGAAAAGGATTTTCAGAGAACCAAAATGTCTTGAGCCAACTTTGACAGCACAAAGTAAGTTCTTTTCTTGGGTACTATACATTCCTTGATACTCGTTTCAATCTCAAATAGACCTGAACAAAAACTAGAAAGCTTTAAACTTAGTGTATAAATTCATGTACTGCAATGCAGCCATCTTAGGTAGAGTGCAAAGGTCATCTATTCACTGTGGCATTATTATGCACATGCACATTAGCCTTATCCAGCATAATGAAATTGTAGCTGCTACTCAAGCTTTTCATAGGGACTAAACAGTCTCTGATAGTCTCCACACTGTAGCGTTAAAAAGTGAATGAAGAAATAAGTAGTAAAAATTTCAAAAAAATAAGTTGTGTAGGAATGGGCAGTGCGGTAAAAAGCATTGGAACAAGGCATCATCTCAATTTCGGCACATGACTACTTCATTTTAAATACCCAATTCTTGGCTGGCATGCAGTCCAGTTTAAGTTGTCTGTCTTGTTTTGGTTTACAGTCTACACGAACGCATCCTTAATTAATTTCCACCCGGAAGTTAAACAAAATGGTGGCCAAGCACATGGAAGTAAAGACAACACACAAGAAACAACCAGAAAAGAAGTAGCTAAAGTTCTTAGAGCCATATTTGTTATAAGAAAGTAATTTTTAACAGGAATACATGCAGTGTCTAAATTGTCTTCAAGTTGAATTTCTACCGTATAGCGATAAAATGGACCAGACAACTTTGATTTTTTGGGCAGCATGGTGCAAAACTACTGAGGGCATTCATACTCTACCAGTTTGTAACTTACATCCAGCAGTATAACATACTGTAGTAGTATTTCAGTAACTAAAACTATATAGCTAAAATTTTTAGTCAAAACCCGCTAGAAATGCGGTACTTTACTGATCTACTGAACACGCTTATCTCGAGCTATTGACATTAGACAAAAAGCACCACGCTGCTTGTAAAACACTGTACTTTTAGCAGAACTTATTCTGTGCCCATACTCTAATCTTATCTGGAGATACACAAATTTTATCTGAGTGATGTTCAGTGAACTTCCTTGATGTGGTAACTTAGAATTTTTGGGCAACCATGTGTAAAGTCTTTCTAGCTCACAAGACTTGCTGTGCATGCACATTCCATCCTGAACCACAAGTATTCCAAGTGAGAAGCATGCAGGTAAAACTACGGAGGAGATATACCGTTGCAAAATCCTGAAAAGGTCCTATTTTCTTCCATGTGCCTTCCTTTAGATGTCATCAGACAACGTAGTTTGCAATGATGTAATTATGAATAATTTAGCATGTGCGCGTTTAGTACTACGTGACGTAATAAGCTCAGTGCAAAATTTTACGTGACGTGAAGAGCAGCAAAAATTGACGCACCCACAATTACGATGCGTTCATATAGACTGTTACTTCACTGCTTAGCCAACTGATTGGTAGAAATTTGAACAAATGCAACAATAAAATATGGTACTATAGTAGTACAGATCATTGCATGCATGAATTTATGACACCAAGGATCCATATTAGGGATCAAGAATAAATCAAAAATGAAGTAGTCATATGCTGAAATTGAGACATGCCTTGTTCCAATGCTTTTTACCGCACTGCCCATTTCTACACCACTTTATTTTTTTGAAATTTTTACTACTTGTCATAAATAGCCCTAAACAAAAACTAGAAAGTGTTGAAACTTAGTACATAAATTCATGTACTAAAATGCAGCCATCTTTGAAAATAGAGTTCAAAGGTCATTATCTATCACATGCAAAGATAATATTATGTGCATGCGCATTGGCCTGCTCTAGCATAATCAATACTTGGTGCTTTTAGCTATTATATATACTCCAGCTTTTTGTAGAGACTAACCATGCAGTCTCTGATAGTCTCCGTACTGTTGAAAAAAGTAAATGAACAAGTAGTAAAAATTTCAAAAAAATATGAGCGTAGCCTCGGAATGGGCAGTGCGGTAGTAAGTATTGGAACAAGGCATCACATTGTTTCAATTTCAGCACATGACTATTTCTTTTTTTATGCTTAACTCTTTGCCAGTTTAAGTTGTCTGTCTGTTAAACTTTGCTCCAGTGCTTAGGCAAGTTGATTAGCAGGAACTAAACGAATGCAATAATAAGCTATATTATGATATTTCGAGCGTTGCATTGACAACGTTATAACTCAGAGGATCTATACAAATTAAGTATAAATGAAGTAGTCATGTGCCGAAATTGAGACAATGAATGTCATGCTTTGTTCCAATACTTTTTACCGCACTGCCCATTTCTACGTTTATTATTTTAAATTTTTCAAATTTTTACTACTTGTCATACGTATGGCAGTACGTATAGTATAGGACTGGGCCGACTGTCCCATAGACATGATACAAAATGTTAGACACTACAAAAATGTAGTCAAACAAAATTAAATCTAAAAAATATTAATAAAAGAGGCTCTTACTGACAGATTACCAACTGCATGCAGTGCATGGTTTCCACACAGCAGGCCCATAGCCAGGATTCTTGAAGGGGGGGTGCATATTGACTGCTAAACGTGTCACATAAAAAAATATAAAATCTAGGGAGTCTAGGGGCATGCTCCCTTCAGAAAATTTTGCAAATTAATTTAGGCTAATTTAGGTGAATTCTGGTGCATTCTGGAGTGTCTTTCATGATTTGAAACTATTATATATAAATATAACTTAAATGTTTTATGATTGTACCTTAATCTTAGTTCTTATTGCTTGAAAAGGGGGGTGCACATGCACCCCCTTGCACACACACACACACACACACACACACACACACACTCCTCCCTCCCCTTCCTCCCTTTGGGCCTGACACTGTAGTGTTGAAAAAAGTAAAATTAATGAACAAGTAGATAAGTAATTTTAAAAAAAAATAAGTAGTGTAGGAATGGGCAGTGCGTTAAAAGTATTGGAACAAGGCATATGTCTCAATTTCGGTACATGACTACTTCATTTTTTGTGCCCAAGCTCTTGGCCAGCAGTCCAGTTTAAGCTGCCTGTCTGTTATAGTTTATTCCACAGCTTAGCCAACTAATGAGTAGGAATTTGAACCAATGCAACAATAAGATAATGGTACTATTTTACTGATCATTGCATTCACAAGAAGAAAAGAATAAAAGAATAAAAATGAAGTAGTGATATGCCGAAATAACATGCCTTGTTTTTTTGGGTTTTTTTTTTTTTTTTTTTTTTATTTTCCACTGGTCAGCTTCAAATTTGATATCCTTTGGTGCATCTGTGATTAATAATTATTTTGCTATTNACTTTGAAGGTCTAGTTTTGTTTGACTAGATTATTATGGTGGCCAACATTTTGTATTGTGTCTATGGGACAGTCGGCCCATTCCTACTATACGTACTACCGTACGTATGATAGTATAGCGACAGTGCTAGTTGCAACTAGGCCCTCTCTTGGAATATGAGTAGTAGGAAGACTGAACTTCTTCATTTCCAGATTTGGCAGCTCTGGCATAAGTTTTTAGGTCTCTTGGAGCTGCCGTTCAAAATTCGATAATTTTGTCTGATTTTACGTTTTTTCGGACACACTCCTTTTTCGGTGCAAGGAAGCCTTACAGTAGGTGGGTGGGGCTTGAAGTTTGCACAACCCTGGGTAATTTTTCATGGGCTATCTTGTGGTAGTAGTCTCGAAGCAATATAGCATCTACAGGCAAGTCAGAAATGGCGTCCAAAATTGAGACGACCGAAAATTGATCGTTTACTCTACATGAATTTATACACTAAGTTTCAAAGCTTTATAGGGCTATTTGAGATTGAAATGAGTATCAAGGAATGTACTACCCATGAAAAAAACTTACTTTGTGCTGTCAAAGTTGGCTCAACACATTCTGGTTTTCCTGAAAATGCTTTTCAAGTAAGTCAGTTAGAAAGTACGTACGTACGTTAGGAGAACAAAAATGGCACAATGGTGGCTTCCCACTAGCGCTCACTACTAGTGCTGAGGAAAGTTTTTGTGAGTTTTAGGCCTTGTATGCAGTTGGTAATCTGTCAGAAAGAGCCTCTGAGTACCTTTGAAAGTTTAATTTTGTTTGACTAGATTTTTATAGTGGCCAACATTTTGTATGGTGTCTATGGGACAGTCGGCCCATTCCTACTATACGTACTACTGCATACGTATATATGATAAGCTACAGTACTATCGATCTGTGTACTGATTATTGCAACAGTATTTGGAAAATTCATAATGAGGATCAAGTATAAAAATGAAGTAGTCATGTGTGAAAACTATGCCTTAATTGTTCCAATACTTTTTACCGCACTGCCCACTCCTACAATACTCACTTGTTACAACGTGTGCATTCAGGCACATTACACATGTAGTTACAATATAATTATTATTACTTACATTTCATCACTACAAGCAGCATTAGCTGGTTTTTCCATCCTATATCCACTCTCCAGTTGAGACAACAACTCAGTTGGTTTGAGACTGACATACGGCACTTTCCCTCCACTGAAGATCTCCCAACAAGTCACACCAAATGACCACTATAAAATTATTAAATTTTTATCAATCCATGTACTGGTGTGCGATATCAATAGAGCATATGCATTTTAAAATTGAGTCGCATCATACCTGACCACTTACCACATCTGATTTCTCTGAGAAGACATAGTCTGCCAGTGATTCTGGTGCTAGCCACTTCACTGGCAGTTTGATAGCCTCTTCTTTGTCTTGTCTAAAGTAGTCCTTTGACTCCAGCTGCTCAGAGAGACCAAAATCTGCCACCTTGATCACAAAGTTCATGTCAATCCTGAAAGAAAAATCTTGTCTCTAAATGTCACTAACAGATAATATTATATTCTATTATAGTGTATATATATAGTGTATGCTCACATGCAGTTCCTGGCTGCTAGATCACGATGGATGAATCTTTTGCTGGTAAGATACTCCATTCCTTTGGCAACTTGAAAACACATGTCTTGAAGTCTCTTAAGAGCTACACTCTTCTACATAATAAGAATAGTTCAAAGTGCACTGTTAGCAATAATTTCTCCACAAGGTAAGTACATATCCATCAATCAAACACACATACAACACACTCACACACACATGGACACAAAATGTACATACATGTGTATGTATTACGTTCACTAAGCGTATAATTATATTATGTGTAAAGTATAACTCACAGTGTCTTCATTGTCCTTCTGAGTGGTGGCAATGAGGAGGTTTGGACGTTCTCTTTGAAGGTAGGAGAGGAGACTGCCGTTTGCCATGAAAGGCATGACAAGAAAGGGAGTGGGTCCACCATCCAAACAGACACCAGTCAGAGTGAGGACATTGGGGTGATCAAACTGCTGCATCTTAAGACACTCCTTCAGGAGCTCTTCCACTAGAGTGCTGTCAAAGAATCCTATAGGGAAAAAAAGAGTTATAGTAATCAAACTATACATGCAGTAAGTAAAATGCATATCTTGTCAAAATTTAATGCTACCTTTCAGTGTTTTGATGGCTACCACTCCGACCACTGTTTGACCTAGATCCTTCAACATGTGGCCTTTGTAGACAACACCAAATTCACCTTGTCCAATCGGATTAAGTATTTTGAGGTTTGCTGTGTAGATCAAAAGCTCACGATGAATATCTTTGACAATAGTGTCCATGTTTTGGACTCTGGTTAAACTTGACTGCTTCTGAATCAGATCAATTCCATGTTCTTCATTTACATGTGGAGAAAAAGTATAACATAACTTTAACTTTATGTTACTTGGACACTATACAAATTGTAATCAATAAGGCAATAAATTACCATATAGATTTCTGCTTAAATTGCCCTCAGTCTCATTAGTTCTTGTTAGAGTAAGAGCAAGAGAGAGAAAGAGAGAGCAAGAGAGAGAGAGAGAGAGAGAGAGAGAGAGAGAGAGAGAGAGAGAGAGAGAAAACAGTTTACTATTTCAATTTGACAATGTCAGTCAACTTACAAGTTTTTGTCAGCCTTGCTTTGATGCTTTCTGTGTTTGATGAGACACAATAAAACTACAACTATGATAACCACCACCATCAGTACAACAATCACTCCTGCACTCACAGACGAACCAAGTATAGCTGAATGGACTGAGAAAAGAACATGCATGCGTGTAAACAAATAACATTATACAAGTAGTAAAATTTTCAATAATTTAGTGCGATAAACAGCATTGGAACAAGACATGTCTTAATTTTGGCACATGCCTATACTTCATTTTTAATTTTATTCTTTATCTCTTATCAATCATACGTACGATAGTACGTATAATAGGAATGGGTAGACTGTCCCATAGACACAATATCATATGTATACGGTAGTACGTATAGTAGGAATGGGCCGACTGTCCCATAGACACAATACAATATGTTGGTCACCATAAAAATCTAGTCAAACAAAATTAAGCCTTCAAACTTGCTCAGAGGCTCTAACTGGCAGATTACCAATCGCATGCAAGGCCTAAAACTCACAGAAACTTTCCTCAGCACTCGTAGAGAGAGCTATAGCTATAGTGGGAAGCCACAATAGTGTCATTTTTGTTCTCCTAACGTACGTACGTACTTTCTAACTGACTTACTTGAAAAGCATTTTCAGGAAAACCAGAATGTGTTGAGCCAACTTTGACAGCACAAAGTAACTCCTTTTCATAGGTAGTACGTTCCTTGATACTCGTTTACATCACAAATAAGCCTAAACAAAAACTAGAAAGCTTTGAAACTGAGAATATAAATTCATGTACTTCAATGTAGCCATTTGTAGGTAGAGTTCAAAGGTCATTGATTATCCACGTGGCATTTAATACGCATGCGCATTAGCTGCTCTAGCATGCAGACAATAGCTGCTACTCAGATAACTCAAGCTTTTTGTAAGGACTAACCAGTCTCTGATGATCTCCTCACTGTAGTGTTGAAAAAAGTGAATGAACAAGTAGTAAAAATTTCAAAAAAATAAGCAGTGTAGGAATGGGCAGTGCTGTAAAAAGTATTGGAACAAGGAATGGTCTCAATTTCGGCACATGACTACTTCATTTTTTGTGCCAAAATCTTGGCCAGTAATCTAGTCCTGACTGCAATGCTTTATTCCACTTTTTAGCCAAGTGATAAAATTGGCAGGAATTTGAACCATTAAAGCATGTGATAAAATGCAATACTGATAAGCTATTCAAGTACAGATCACTCTTTGAACCATTTACAACAATTAACTACAATTAGCTAATAATTATTAACTTGAGAGATCAAAATGAAAATGAAGTAGTCATGTGCCGAAACTGAGACCATTCCTTGTTCCAATACTTTTTACAGCACTGCCCATTCCTACACTGCTTATTTTTTTGANTAATAGCCATATATAGCCATATATAGCAGCGTTGGTGCCTATAGCTACAAAAAAAGCCTATGACGGAAAAAAAAAATTTTTAGCATATTTGACGATTAGACCCTCCCGTATTTAGACTCTCTTTTTATTATAATAGCTAAAAGCTACACTAGAGCAGCGAGGCTTGGATCATAGTTATAGTATAAAAGTTGCTTAGCTGCATCATAAAAGAAACAGAGTCCAAACTGTCTTTGTAAAAAAAAAAAATAAAAATAATGTGTAGCTACTTGAAATTGAACTTTCATCTTGGCGGTATGATGTAATTAATTTCAAATTTAAACGCCCGTGTAATCGGCTAAGGTGTACAAATTTGTATACACACCCAACATTGATCGATGTACAATTAATTTCCTGTACTGTCACGGTTGTCACATGCATTGGCGTATATATACCTATGTTTAATTATACATCTTTGTTCAGCAACAGCCTTTGAAATTATACGTAATGCAAGATTTTATGCCTATCAGTTTACAAGAACCTTGTCATTAATTTTTCATAAAGTTAAGATCATGCAATTCCATAATACACACTCATGCATCAATGTTAGCCTCATCCCCAGGCTCCCCTTTGACCTTTCACTCACGGAAAGGAGAAGGGGAGCCTGGTATCCCAGATCACGTGGGGATAGAACAGAGTAGAACGGTGAAAATTGCGCGTGGGCATAATGTAGTGCGGTCAATGACTCTACCCACGTTATAATGCTTCTTGCCACATGAGGTTAGTATGGCAAAATGAAATGTATGGTAAATTTTGTGTTTTTGTCAGATAGAAACAGTAAGCAGATAGTAAAAGTATTATTTTTAGGCTGTCTATGGAGTGAACTTTGCCAAACAGTAACTGCACGGACAGAACTAGCCCTGCTGGCATCCTGGCAACTTGAAACGTTCGTGCGAGCGGCTCAGCCCGTCTTTCATCCAATTTTTGTAGTCTAGAGCATCAGTAAGTTATGTTCTATAACTGTAGACTACTAATAGATGATAAACTACTAGCGACTACCCTTCTTTGTAAGTTTTGAAGCTGCTTGTAGCGCTCAGCGATGGCGAATATTGCTGTGTGCGCAGAACCAAGAGTTTGATGTCATTTATCTAACCGCCGCGCCCACGTATTTGCTCTTTGGCAACGATTGACGTCATGCACGTGATTTTGGATACCAGGCTTCTTTTCTCCTTTCCGTGAGTGAAAGGTCAAAGGGGAGCCTGGGGACGAGGCTACATCAATGTCTGCATTATGAAAAATTAAAACTAAATTATACTTAGTCTAGTAACCTGGATACAAAATTAATGATATGGAGATTAATTATACTACATCCAGTTCAGGGTATGCAACAGTATATATGTACCTTCACAAGTTGGATCAACTCCACTCCATATTCCATTATTCTGACACACTCTGACATCACCTCCTCTAAGTTGAAACCCATCATGACAACCATAAGATGCTTCACCACCAAAAAACGAAGTTGTAACAGTCACATAACCATTTATTGGAACCACCAGATCACCACAGTCCCTAGCTGTATATTGAGAATGAATGATAGTTCAGCACCAAAGAATCATTAATGATTATACTTG
Source organism: Tethya wilhelma (assembly GCA_964030475.1). Classification (NCBI taxonomy): domain Eukaryota; kingdom Metazoa; phylum Porifera; class Demospongiae; order Tethyida; family Tethyidae; genus Tethya; species Tethya wilhelma. Next base: position 5,220,652 of record CAXIPT010000004.1, on the reverse strand, counting down.
TAGGCTAGCTATTAGATGAAGTACACCACAAATATAGTACATATGTTGTACTTTTGCAGGTTGCTTGGTCAGGTCCTAAGGTGTAGCCTTCTTCACAAGCACACTGGTGCCTTCCGTTAATGTCTCTGGAACAGAGTTGAGAGCAGTTGTTTGTGACACCATCTTGACAGAGATTAGGAGCTGAATTAGCAAGAAACAACAAGATGTATTAAGCCCGACGATAATCTTTTGGAATAAATATGTGGCCTATATTATTGACAACTACTAAAATATAAAGTCTTTCAAGTAGATGCATAAATTTGATACTTAATTTGAATATTTACCACACTCTACTATCTGAGTGATTGATGTGTCTTCTCCAAAGTCATTCAATAATTGACAACTTATAGTAAGTGTGTTGCTCTCAGTGTTAAGACCTAATGCACTAATGATATCTGTGAGTGAAGCTGGGCCAAATACAAGGGAGCTTAGGCCATTCTCATAGCGAACAGTGTTATTGAGTTGAGGCTCATTGGGATCCAATAGTGTTTCACTGTTGTATATCCAATTGACTGAATGAGGAACTAACATCTGCTCCGCATTGCAATGAATTGTAAAAGTGACTTTTTCCAGTACATCTTCCAGACAGAAGCTGTTGCCAATGTTGTACACTAACAGCCGATTAGGTTTCACTAGATACATTAAGATAATATTATAGGGCTTAATTCAAAGTATAATATTAAAGTGACAATATTATAATAGTGTTATTATTATAATAATAATATTATTATATACCAATATCAATATAAACCACGTAATATACCTGTTTCGCCTTCAGTAATCAATTTTGGTGCTAACCTTGATGACTCTTAAATTAATAAACAAAATAATGATTAACAACCATCCAAACTAATAACAATTATTATTATTATTAATGTTGATAATAATAATTGATAAATTATACACAAATCAAGCATGTATCTTAATTGATTCTTAATGTATAAGACTTAGCAGTAAAAAAATTATTAATACCGTATAGCGGGAAATTTTCGTTGGTTCAAATTTTCGTATAATTTCTGAAAAACGTGTAGAAAAAATTTTCGTAGTTCTAACTTTCGTATTACCTTGCCACCCTGCGCGCGTGCATTGACACAATACGTGCGCATGCACGGCTTGACCTTTACCAACCAAGCAAGTGTGAAAAAAAAACAGCTGATTGTGACAAAGACAACAAGTTGAGTCGCTTTGGTTTTTGTAGGCTGTACAGACATGACGTCGTTCGAAGTTGAAGCTATGGTGAGAGGTTACCACGTATATCAAGACATATGGACTGCTGTTGTTGGCGAAGAGTTTGTTTGCAAGCGAGAAGTTGGTAACCGTTGTGACCCTTTCGTTGTGGCTGTTCTTGGCGATGGAGACGTTGTCATTGGACACCTACCACGAAAAATATCAGCTGTCTGTTCACTGTTTATACGTGGAGGTGGTGAGATCCAGTGTTGTGTGTCTGGTTCTAGGCGTTACTCAGCAGACTTAGAACAAGGAGGGCTTGAAATCCCGTGTGTATTGTCATTTCATGGTGACTCTGAGAAACATTCAAAAAAAGCAAGGAAGCTGATAGAATCTGCTTTAGTAACCAAAGCTACAGACCTTATGCCAATATGCCCTTATGCCAAACAAGAGAAGAAAGCTAAATGACAGTGTTACAGTTACCTTGTTTGATTCTTCAGAAAGAAAGGATGAAGCGGCTGGTGACACAACAAGTAAACCTACCGATTCGAAGCAATGGGTAAAGTTTGGTGGTATTGATCTTTCCAAACATGACAAAGAAGAAATTCTGTCTGGAAAAAAACTTGATGACCGCACCATCAATATGTCACAGCTGCTCCTAAAACGCCAGTTCCCAAAATTAGCTGGCCTGAGATCCACTTTACTACAGGCTAGACAACAACCAAAGGATACAAGCGATTGTAACAAGCTACAGATTATCCACTCACGTGGTGATCATTGGATTGTGGCGTCTACAGTTTTGGCACAAAATGGCAAAGTTTGTGTTTACGATTCAATCTACCGGACTATTGATAGAAACACAAACAGCATCATTCAAAAGCAATTCCCGTCATCAACCTCTGCAGAACTAGTTAAAATCAACAGACAGACAGGTGGCCAAGACTGTGGAGTTTTTTCTGTAGCCCTCTCTGCGGCCCTAGCGTACGGGCAAGATCCTGCCAATATCAAGTTTGATCAGCATGGTAGCATAAAAATTATGAATAATAAGTCCAACAAACTATCTAGAGAAGATTACATTAGAGCAGTAAACCAGCTGCTTTAAAGCCATTTTCTACAATAGACTTGTTCTCAGAAATGTAGTCAAAGAGACTAACAAGCCAGCGTGCTCCAAGCGGCTTCAGAGTTGACATCCTCAAGTCCACTGGTGAAACATTCTCACTCTTATCCAACTGATCTTGGACTTGACTAGAGTACCAAGCTCTAAATTTCTCTCTCATGAACTCTTTGACGGCTTTGTTCACACTTAGGTCCATTGGTTGCAAGCGGTCTGTGCAGTTTGCAGGCACACTCACCACGAAAATATTGTTCTTCTCAAGCATCTGCAGTACATCTTCTGTTTGCTGGCCTTTGAATACATCAAAAATAGCCAGTGCTGGTTGATCAGGCTGTAGTTTCAACTCGTCGCGCTTCCTAGTTACATAAGGCACGATGATTTTCTCAATATACTCCTTCATCTTGTCCTCGTTGCTCCAGTGATTTGGCGTGCACGTCACATGCCAGTCTTTGGGAAAATCATAACGAGGTAGGCAGGCGGAGGTTTTACCTTGATAGATAAGCTGTGGGGGTAAAAATTCTCCATTTAGCGCCCCACAAAAAACAGCTGTTATCTGCCGTTTGTCACCAATCCCGACTATCTCAACACGCTTCGATCCTTTGGGCTCCATTGTCCAGGACGATCCTGGAAGAATACTAATGCCTGTCTGGTCCCAATTGAATATTAATTCGGGTGGGATGTCCTCCATCTCCATAACAGCCTGCACATCGAAAATGAATTGCTTTTTTGTAGCTTCGAAATCAGGTACTGTGATCTTCGCAGCTGAACTTCCACGTCGCTTAACATAATTCATCCGATTGAGGAGGGACTTGGCCCAGTTGTTGGTAATGGTTATAGGTCCACCATTTTCAGAAAGAAGATTTCGGTCAGCTTTCTTGACAATTGCTGTAGCAGCTGCCATGGTAATAGTGGTAGTAACCACACCACCTCCTTCACGTACTGTCCGAATATAGCTCTGGACTTGACAGTCAAGCTTGTCTCCAAGAAGCAGTGGTCTTCCACGTTTCTTGACCGGCAAAGAATCAATTTTAGCAGTGAGATCACGGTTACCATCTTTCTGTTTACACCTGTGAGCAAGTTCAGCCCGATACTTCACTTTCCACGTTTGGACAGTCATAAGCTTTAGTTGAACGCCTAGCTTCTCGGAGAAGACTCTAATGGCGGCTTGGTTTCCATGTAGTGCTGCATATTGCCCTACTTGTGCTTGCTGTTCTGGTGTAAACTTCGAATAACTGCCACGTTTCCGATTACGAGTACCATTCATGAAGTTCCGTACTGCTTCGTTGGCCTCCTTGATTGTCCCTGAGCTCATGGATGATGATAGTGCTCCCTTCGGATCTGGAAGATTATCAGCACTAGAAGGCTTAAAATATCTGTACAGAGCCATGGTACTGTCACGATCACTCAGACTTCGATCGCAGATATTGATATTAGTTTACACTTCGTGCACGTGAGTTTAAATTTTCGTAGTTTAAATTTTCATATATTCGAACCGCATACAAAATATACGAAAATTTCCACCATACGAAAATTTCCCGCTATACGGTAGTAAAAATTTTATAAAAATGAGAAGTGTATAGGAATGGGCAGTGGGTGGAAGATTTAATTCCCTATTCCTGACTGGACCGCTACTACCATTGCCAATCTCCTCGTGGGAATATTATCTGCTCTCATGGTGTGCCTAAGGAACTGTTATCGGATAGAGAAGCCAACTTTTTTTTCAACATCATTACTGAACTATGCTCCCTCCTGGGAAACAGGAAGATCAACACACACAAGTGGGTACCACCCCCAAACCAATTAAGGGGCTTGTGGAACCATTCAACTCCACCCTACAGAATCCTGTGATGCTTGCTAAAGCATCTCAAAGAAACCTGACTGAGTGGAAGTCCGCCAAAGAAAGTTCATGTTTTTGCTCTACGGTAGAGACCCAAGATTACCTATACAGAAACAATTATTTTAGAGCAAATTAACAGTGACTCCCTCCTGGTTGATTTGGGCACAGACCTATTGGTTACACTCAAGAAAGCACAGAAACTCACTTTGCAGAGCATTAAACAGGCTCAAAAAAAAACATTTCGACTGTCAGACTGTTAACCCTGAGTACAAGTATTGTATATTGCTGATCAAGTTATGATATTTATCAAATTATGCCAAATGAGAAGACTGAGAAAGATCACAAGTTGGCATGGCCGTACCATAACCCCTATCTGAAGTTCAGCTGATTGACTCAATTCCATGCCAACATAATTATGGCTCTATAACTCTATAACTCTGGAACAATCTGATTGATGCATGTTAGCTTGGCCGATGTAACAATTAAGATCACCTTAAGAAAGAGAAAGTTTTGCAGGATTATGAAACCAGTGATAACAAAATCTTTCTTCTCCTTGTAGTCCTGTCACAAGATCAATGAGCACAAGACAACAGAAATAATAATTGACACTTGAAGTTATCTATTGTGTATTATGGATTTGGTTAATGTTATTGATACAAGCGGTGTTTTGTTGCTAATAATAATAAAACAGGATCCAGATAAGATCTGGAAAATTTTTTTTCCAGATTCTGAAATTTCAAAGAGTTTAAAAAGCTTAGATCTAAGCCACTTGATTAGGCCTAAGCTGGTCTAAGCTTAGATCTAAGCTTCATGATTAGGCCTAAGCAGGTTTAAGCTTAGGCCTAAGCTTCAATGATTACTGAGGTCTAAGCTTAGACCTAAGCTTCATGATTAGGTCTAAGCTTAGGCCTAAGCTTCAAGATTAGGTCTAAGCTTAGGTCTAAGCTCGAGTGATTAGGCCTAATCAAAGAGGCTTAGATCTAAGCCTTGAAAAGTGTTCGAAAACTCAGAATCCGGAAAAAAAATTTTCCAGATCTTATCTGGATTCTGTTATAACTAATAACAACATGTAATTATGGTGTTTTAATTATTGTGCATAATTATTGAGGATCAAGAATAAATCAAAAAATGAAGTAAAAAAACGGAAAAAAATGGAGTCAACATCCAAAATCAAAGTGGCAGTTGTTGAGAACTACTAAGCTGGTCTAATGGACCCATAGGTGTCCCACTTTCTGTATGCCTACAGCTACAACATCTTGGACTTCAGATTGACAAGGCTCAATGGACTGCAAAGCACTCGATCTCTCACTGGGTTTTCTGTCTCCTTTTTTTCAGCCCTGGCCTGTCACTAAGAAGAAGAGAAAGAGAAAAAACAAGACCAAATCTAAGTCAGCATCCGCCATGACATCTTCACCCAAGGGTCAAAACATCCACAGCCTAATGTTATTCTGAAACCTGGCAAACCAGTCACCATGCACTCCGCTCAAAGATTCCAATTATAATATTATAATACTCACCATTTTCTGAACCTCACACAGCAGCATCATCAGAGCTCCAGTCTGAAATTAACATCACTCCTATCTGAAGCTGAGGATATTAACTATGAAAGTCGTGATTCTGCCCCAGGAGTGATGTTCAAAACATCTGAAGGCCAAAGTAAGTGGACACCTGTTGTACCAAGACGAAGAAAAAGGAGAGAAAACAAGCATTGCAGTGTGGGTGATGTAGAGAGCAATGGAGATTCTATAGTGGCAATGAAACATTGGACGTATCGTGTGCTAGAAAGGTTGAGTATGAAGAACGTAATGGTGTTCCAGGAACGTGTTTATCAGAGATGTCCAACACTCAAGTGGACTCCTATCAAAGCTGTCTCTAACAAATCTCCAGAACTATAGGTCTAAAACTTCTTGTCTTCACCCAGTTACAGGCACCTAGTAGCTTAAATGTATTAATGTTTTATGTATGGCTGGAGGTTAACTCCTCCTGACCTTCAGTGCAGATTCTAGATTGTATTTCTAACTCTCTCTCTCTCTTTTATGAGCAAACCGTATGTACCCAATTCTGTGTTCTGTACCGTAAAGCAATAATAATGAAGGCATCGATGGTGCACAAGCCTCGGCACCCTAGACTATAGCACACCATCACATGCATATACTGTACACTCTATAAAAGATTACATGAGTGTATCAAGACAATAATCCAACTATGTCAGGTTAGCCACATAACTCTGTGATGAAACAGAACAAGTAATTTAATGCATCATAGATACTTGCCGCTCATCATGATTCACTGTCTGAGCATCATCTGAGCTGTTTCTCGGAATGTATACTTGTAGCAAGTTAACCAGATGAGCTATACTTAGCAGCAATGTTATCCTCTCATAGATATTTATCTAAGATACACTTGAATGCCAAGGTCTTGCTGGACTGACTACCAGTGAAAAATCAGTAGCCATGCACCTTAGCTAGCTGGCCACACTGAAAAATTTATACATGCTAAATACATCTATATGCTTACATAGCAAGCAGACCAACTTCTGGATGTCTTGCCTAGTACCACTGACCAACAGCTGAACGTGCACAGCATCTGAATTTCACGCTAATTCTAGAAAACGCACTCCAGATTAATAGGCGTGGTCTCGAAGCTAAGCACTCAAAAGAAGCACAAAAGCCTCAAATCTCAGTAACTACAGCGTTGTGGACATCCAAAAATAAACATCTACAAGATCGTTCAGATTAATTAACGTAAGTATACTACCAAATTTGTCGCTAGAGCTGCCTTTCTTGAGATTTCGATGGAACAGACAGACAGACAAAACGACTACCGTAATCCTCTGCACGTGCTATGCACGTGCCGAGGCTTAATAATAATAATAATAATAATAATAGTCATGTGTCGAAATTGAGACATGCATGCTTTGTTTCAATAGTTTTTACCACATTGCCCATTCCTACAGTACTTAAGTTTTGAAATTTTACTACTTAAATTGTAAAATCTGGCTGCATATATACTATATACTCACCATCAACTTGGTAAAGGTAAAGCCCAGGAGTCCCAACATTACTGCCGTTAAGAAGTTTAGTCATCAGTTCTGTGTTATTTTTAGCAAACTCACTTGTTAAAGTGAAAATCTGACTTCCATTGGAGTTCCTGAAGCCAATATGTCTTGGCCCTTGGAACCACTCAAGTTTATTGTAGATGAAATAGATAAAAGAGTTGTTATTTCCATCCACAACCAACGCAACTTGGAATGTATTACTAGGCTGCATGTAAAAACCAAATAATAATTAAAATATTACATCATACGTACTGTAGTACGTACAGTATAGGAATGGGCCGGTCGACTGTCCAATTGACACCATACAAAATTTTTATGCTTATAAATTAACTTTCACTGAAAAAAGCTATAGGCCTTCAAATGCCTGCCCCAGACAGTTTGCTTACAGTACTAACCAAGAAAACTGGTAGAAAGTTTCTAGAGCACTCTGGAGAGAGAGCATTTGGGAGAAGCCACAACAGTGCAATTATCTTGTTACTTGACTCAAATTAGTCATTGCAAGTGATTGCTTGCATTGACTTGGTTTGGCTAGCTATATATAGATTTTTGCAGAGAGTCTACCTAGTGAGACTAGTATGAGCTGATCGAATGTCTGAATATATTAATTTAATATTGTGGAATTCAAACTCGCCATTCATCCATGAAGATGTGCTGAAATTCAGAGATTTGCCTTGTTTCATTCCTTTTTTCAGCACTACTCATTTCTGAACTCAAACTTTTATAAAATTTTTACTATTTGTGATACGTACAGTCATAATAGTACAAGTAGTAAAATTTAAGTAGTGTATGAATGGGCAGTGTCAAAAAGTATTGGAATAAGGGGAGGCCTGGTGGCTAGTTTGACTATGACTTTGACTCCCAACCCTTGGGTAGGCAGTTTGAGTCCCTCCAGTGCCACAGGTATTCGATCATTTCTTTTGAATTTTCTCTTTCGAGCTCTGCCTAGGAGTTGACTCAGCTCTACCCCCAAAAAATGAGGAGGTATATATAATTTCACCGCATGCATCCTAGCTTCGGAGGGGATGTGAAGCCGTTGGTCCGGGGAGCCTGTGTTCATTAGCCCAAGGCTATTTGCAGGCCCTCGTTAGCCACAATTGTGGTAAACCCGAAGGGGCANTACAGTATGTTATACTGCTGGATGTAAGTTACAAACTGGTAGAGTATGAATGCCCTCAGTAGTTTTGCACCATGCTGCCCAAAAAATCAAAGTTGTCTGGTCCATTTTATCGCTATACGGTAGAAATTCAACTTGAAGACAATTTAGACACTGCATGTATTCCTGTTAAAAATTACTTTCTTATAACAAATATGGCTCTAAGAACTTTAGCTACTTCTTTTCTGGTTGTTTCTTGTGTGTTGTCTTTACTTCCATGTGCTTGGCCACCATTTTGTTTAACTTCCGGGTGGAAATTAATTAAGGATGCGTTCGTGTAGACTGTAAACCAAAACAAGACAGACAACTTAAACTGGACTGCATGCCAGCCAAGAATTGGGTATTTAAAATGAAGTAGTCATGTGCCGAAATTGAGATGATGCCTTGTTCCAATGCTTTTTACCGCACTGCCCATTCCTACACAACTTATTTTTTTGAAATTTTTACTACTTATTTCTTCATTCACTTTTTAACGCTACAGTGTGGAGACTATCAGAGACTGTTTAGTCCCTATGAAAAGCTTGAGTAGCAGCTACAATTTCATTATGCTGGATAAGGCTAATGTGCATGTGCATAATAATGCCACAGTGAATAGATGACCTTTGCACTCTACCTAAGATGGCTGCATTGCAGTACATGAATTTATACACTAAGTTTAAAGCTTTCTAGTTTTTGTTCAGGTCTATTTGAGATTGAAACGAGTATCAAGGAATGTATAGTACCCAAGAAAAGAACTTACTTTGTGCTGTCAAAGTTGGCTCAAGACATTTTGGTTCTCTGAAAATCCTTTTCAAGTAAATCAGTTAGGAAGTACGTAAGTAAGTACGTACGTATGTATGTACGTTAGAAGAACAAAAATGACACTATGGTGGCTTCCCACTAGCGCTCTCTACGAGTGCTGAGAAGAGTTTTTGTAAGTTTTATAGGCCTTGCATGCAGTTGGTAATCTGTTGGTGAGAACCTCTGTGCAACTTAGAAGGTTTAATTTTGTTTGACTAGATTTTTATAATGACCAACATTTTGTATTGTGCCTATGGGACAGTCGGCCCATTCCTACTATACGTGAAAGCACAAAGTAAGTTCTTTTCTTTGGTAGTACATCTTTTAATTTCTTTGATACTCATTTTTATCATACGTACGGTAGTACTCAAAGTTGGCAAAATGACACTATTATGGCTTCCAACTAGCACTCTCTATGAGTACTGAGAAGGTTTCTGTGAGTTTTAGGCCTTGCATACAATTGGTAATCTCTAGCAGAGAGCCTCTGAGCAAGTTTGAGGACTATATATACTTTGTATGGCTAGATTTTTATAATCATAAACATTTTCTATAGGACAGTCGGCCCATTCCTACTATATGTACTACAATTTTCTTGTAAATGACATGTAAGATCTTACTTCTAAAAATAGATCAAATTGGCAAGATCTTGCATGATCCTTGTAAGAAATCAGTTTTCTTCCAAGATCTTGCAATAAATATTAAGAAAACGGCCAATTACCTTGCAAGATAGAATAATTATACTAGTCTTGCGAGTCTTACAAGAATCTTTCAGGTCCAGATAGGTCAAGATTCTTGCAAGACTTGCAAGATAATTTTCCATCTTGCAAGAAAATTGGCCGTTTTCTTGATTTTTATTGCAAGATCTTGGAAGAAAACTGATTTCTTACAAGGATAGACATGAGTCAATGCGAACTAATTTGGATGAAATAACAAGGCATGTAGAATGTAGATACACAGTAATGTTTGAGAGTTGGGCACAAAAAATGAAGTAGTCATGTGCCGAAATTCAGAGACTTGTCTTGTGCTTTTTACAGCACTGCCCATTCCTACACTTTTCATTTTTATAAAATTTTTACTACTTGTTCATTCACTTTTTTAAACACCAAGGTGCTCAATTGCATGGAGACAACCACACAGCAGAGACTAGTCAGTCTCTACAAAAAGTAGAAGTGTACATTTGATGCGCATGCGCATTATAGATACGCAAAAACACGTGGTCTATTGACGACCTTTATACCTACATAAAATGGCTAAATAAAAAGTACAGTATTTTATATCAAGAGTTTCAAAGCTGCCTAGATTTTGTTTGCTGCCTTTTCGCCAGCAAACGAGTATAGAAAAGGACGTACTACAAATGAATTGAAGTCTTACTAAATGGCTCAATGCCTTTTGTTTGTCTGGAAATCGCGTTCAAGTAAGTCAGTTAGGAAGGAAGGAAGGAAGGAAGGAAGGAAGGGGAGAACAAAATTGCACTGTTGTGGCTTCTCGCCAGCGCTCTCTCCAGAGTGCTTTAGAAACTTTCTGCCAGTTTTCTTAGTCAATACAGTAAGTAAACTGTCTGTGGGAGGCTATATTAAATGCATTTGAAGGCTTAGCTTTCTTTCTTTGAAAGTTTATAAGCATGAACAATTTGTATTGTGTCAATGGGACAGTCGGCCCATTCCTACTATACGTACTACCGTACATCTGATAAACCAATCGTGAAAATGAGGATTATGAGAATCTGATATCAAAAATGAAATGACTCAGAAGTTGTCATATGCCGAAATTGAGACATGCATTGTTCCGATACTTTTTACAGCACTGCCCATTCCTACACTGTTTATTTTTTTACTATTTGTAAACCTATATGTATGGATCGAATTAATAATTATCAATCTATGGTTCTTACATTGTTTGGCCAACTTTGTTCTGATACAGAATTCCAAGTAGCAATAAACACTCGCATTGGTTGAAACCTTTCTTTCACAGTCGATGATACTTGAGCAGCTTGCATTATATCCATTGCATGTTGAAGAGTCATCTCTTCATCTGTTTGGCGATAGAATATCTTACCACCTCTGATATCAGTCCAAAGTGGAGCAATAAGTGGTATGGACGGAAGTGATGGAGAATCAAACAGTGTTGTGATGGAAGAAGTTGAGTACTCCATTTGAAATGAGAGAATTCCATTAAAATTAACCTTAAGAATTGCCATAATAATAAATTATGTATTATGATGAAACAATATTGAGAAAAAAGATATTGTCACAGCAAATTTCTGGGAATCAGCTGGAAATCAAACCCAATACCCTCTAGCTGCACAACTATACTATTTCAGGACAATTATATTATATACAGTTTACTAATTAGATTCCTTATAGTACATCTTGTCCTGATTGTAATAGTCTCTGAGCCAGGCCAATTCAAGGCTAACTAATTTTTAGTGGATTGATATTTCAATCTGAACATTGAATTTTCAATGGATTGAAATTTCAATTAAACATAATATTGCTTGGAGGACCTCAGTTTAACTATAGTTAATCGAATTGTATCTAGAGGGTATAAGGTGGTAGGTATATACTTCAATATTAAAATTTAATATGCTCAGGCAATGTGTTTGGGCAGTCAACCCTGAGAAGGTTTGAAACGTACCTCCACAATTGCATTGTGAAAGCACTGAAAAGTCAGTTTTAAATCTTCTCATGCAGAGTTACCCATATATAACTTGTGGTTATATATACCCATATTATAACTGGTGGTTACAGGCCTTCATGAGTATATATATATATATATATATGTGTGTTCACTGCAGAGGAGGTTTGACAAAGTTTGTTGTGCTAACCCTGCATGATTCCAGGAAGATAATGTTAATTGTTATTTAATTAGAGATCTCTATTGAGAGAGAAAGATATCGATCAATGTTGGTTAGGTTGACACCTATAGATAATAAATTATCTTCTGGGAATCCACACCAATGCTATAATACATGGGCACTATATATACAAGTAATAAAAATTTCAAAAAAAAAATGAGAAGTGTAGCAATGGGCAGTTCGGTAAAAAGTATTGGAACAAGCCTTAACAAGGCATGTCTCAATTTCGGCACATGACTACTTCATTTTTATTCTTGATCCATTATAATGGATTCTCAGTGTCATAAATACAATGATCTGTACAGTAATAGCATAATATTATGTATACCGTAGCCTATGCTGCAGCATTGGTTTACCGCATGATTTTCTACTAATCAGTTGGCTAAGCATATAAGTAAACTATAACAGGCAGGTAACTTAAAATGGACTGCCGGCCAATTTAAGAGTTGGGCATAAAAATGAAGTAGTCATGTGCTGAAATTGAGACATGCCTTGTTACAATACTTTTTACCAAACTGCATGCCCATTCCTATATACACTTCTCATTTTTTTATTACTTGTTCATTCACTTTTTTCAACACTATAATATATAGTGTGGAAACTATTAGAGACTGGTTAGTCTCTACAAAAAGCTTGAGTAGCAGTTATATACCTGAACTACATTATGTTGGAGGAGGCTAATGCGCATGTGCATAATAATGCCCCGTGCATGGATAATGACCTTTGAACTCTAACTTCAAAGATGGCTGCATTGTAGTACATAAATTAATACACTAAGTTTCAAAGCTTTCTAGTTTTTGTTTAGGCCTCAGTATTCAAGATGAAAACGAGTATCAAGGAATGTAGTACCTATGAAAAGAACTTATACTTTGTGCTATCAAAGTTGGCTCAACACATTCTGGTTCTCTGGAAAAGCTTTTCAAGTAAGTCAGTTAGGAAGTAAGTACGTAAGTATGTATGTTAGAGAACAAAAAATGGCACTGTTGTGGCTTCCCACTAGCGCTCTGTACGAGTGCTGAGGAAAGTTTCTGTGAGTTTTAGGCCTTGTATGCAGTTGGTTATCTGTCATTAAGAGCCTCTGAGCAACTTTGAAGGATTAATTTTGTTTGACAAGATTTTTATAGTGACCAACATTTTGTACTGAGTCTATGGGACAGTTGGCCCATTCCTATTACCGTACGTATGATAATGTATGGGTTTAATTTCAGCTGAATTCCAGGGTTTTTCTTGGATTATCTTAATTTTTAATTCATTTACTGAATTAGAAAAACTTTTATTAATTAACATTCTATCACTGCATGTTATCATGATGGTAGCATAAATGCAAAGATTATGGATTGATTAATTGATTGAAATTTCTTAGCGATCTAAATTTCCAACTTAAATTCACGATGCACAATGACAACAATAAGAAATTCACATACATATAGAGTGGTCTCAGGGATGCTGAAGAAAGGAAAGGGCTGCTCTAAAAGAATAGGTTGAGAGGCTTGAAAATAATACCGACGAGTGTCTCTGTGATGTAAACCAAAGGGAAAATACAGATCTACATAGATATATAAGTGGAAAAAAATACTAATAAAAATGTCTGTGTGACACCAATTAAGCTTGTAACACCTTATAGAACAGGCAATAAAACATTGTTTTCCAGTCTCATACCATACTAAATATGGTTTTAACATTTTGTAAAAATTTCATACTGATTAACAGTATAGTAATAAGCAGTGTTGTAAATGTATTGGACTAATTAAGGCATGTTTCAATTTTAGCACATGATTCACAGTGCTGCATGAAATTGAGACATGTCTAAGTTTCTATCCTTTTTACAGCACTGCCCATTCCTATATGGGAGGCAATCACAGCGCAGCTCCTTTCATATAGTCTGGTGTTTTTTTTATGTATAATTTGGAGCCAAACAATATTATGTGATGAATGTAATTCAATGTCGTGAGAACATTTGAGAGTGTAGTCTGAATATTCAAGAAACATGCATACGAGTTATCTATTTATTTTATGTGCTATAATCAGGATGGGTGGGAACTACATGCACCTGTGCTTGATGCTTCGTGGTCTTCATTGATTACTGAATCGTGTTGGTTGGGTTGATTGTTGTCAAATATTGTTTTGTTGAGGCCTTTTGTGGATATTTTGGATAGAGTACCTAGTTTGCATATCCAGAAGTATTCTTTCTTCTTTAGCCACATTTGTTGTGCATTATTGGTTGTGAGAACTTCTGGTGCTGATTCCAAGATTTGGAATCTTATATCTGTTCTTTTGTGGTTGGTATTGTTTAAATGATAACCTATTCCTGAAGTGTTGGACTAGAGGTGTTCACAGATTCTGTATTTGATTGGTCTGGTTGTCATACCGATCGATGTACTGTGCCTTATAATTTTTATGTGTGCACATTGCTAGGTAGATAACATTTTTTGTGATACGATCGTACTTTTCTGGTTTGTCTGGTAAGTTGATTGGGTGTTTGGTTTTGTTGTAAGTGCTTTCTGTGAAGGTATTTGTTACTAGTGTTTTGCAAGTTAGGCAATTGGGCTTGCATCTTTTGATTGGATTTTCAAAGTTGTTTAGCTTCGTTTTGAAAAGGTTGAACGGGTAGTTGATTTCAGTGTTTGTGTTTCTTAGGTTGGGATTTGTTTGTTGGGGTTTATCCTCTTTCGCCTGTTTGGTGTCATTTTCTGGTGACAGCTAGTGGTTCAAGTTTGGCTCTTACTAAGTAATTTCTTAGAGATTTATTACCTCTTGTTACTACAAGGAGGGAGGGGGGGGTGTTGGGGAAAATTATTCTTAGATTGGGGTCTTTTTTATTAGCTTCCAGTGTTTTCTTACTACTGTTTTGATTCTTTTGGTGTCGTCATTGTATAGTTGGTAATGAACATTGTTTTTTAAATTATGTTTCTTTGATTTATAGGAGTTGACGTGCAGTAAGAAAGCTGTTTTCGGGAGGCTGTTATATATACTTAGTGCATGCAAAACACAAGTTTTAAGGACTTAGCTACCTAACTTTGATAAGCATAAACATTTTGTGTTGTGTCAATGGGTCAGTTGGTCCATTCCTAGTAAATACGCTGGGACCGTAAATACAATAATATATACATGGAATCAGTCTTGTTTGTATAGTGTCTTGTAGAACTTACTCTGATTGTCAACAATGGTTACAACAGCAGTAGAATTGAACAAATTGATATCTGGATCAGACGTCACAAGTAGTCCAAAAAATTTCTCATCATTCTCAAAAATGCTGTCTTCAACAATTGGAACATGTACCATCTTCACCTCCTCATCGGGACTAAACATCACTGAAAAGCTTAATATGGGGCTATAGTCTCCAGGTGCTATGTTTTTGGAAAGGTAATTTCAATTGTGTACATGCATGTATTCAGTGTTTTATTACACTGTAATCAGACTGAGTATTATTAGTGCAAGAGTATATAACAAGCTATAAGCTAACCAACTGCTGTGTCATCTCCAGTAGAGAAATCAACTCTTCTGTTCATGTTGTCAATTCCTGGTGTGGACAACTTGCGAATAGTAAATATAGCAGCTTGAGCATCTTCATCATATGTGTATACAGGGGGATAGAAGCCAATTGGTATTTCTGCAACAATTGATGTACAAATACAGCTAGGAATCATTAATTTGTAATAGGAAGGAAGGAAGGAAAACAAAATTTTGTGGCTTCTCGCCAGCACTCTCTTTAGAGTGCTCCAAAAACTTTCTGCCCATCTTCTTGGTTAATACATGTAAGTAAACTGTCTGGGGGAGGCTATAAAATGCATTTGAAGAATTAGCCTTGCTTTGCTGAAAATTTATAAGCATAAACATTTTGTATTATGTCAATTGGACAGTCTTTCTACTATGATATTAAACGTATTATCATTCAGATGCTTTACTATCTGACTTCAAGATGCACCTATAATTATGCATGTGGAGTATGTATAATTAATAATACGTATAATGATTATTATAATTTTTTTGACTCCTGTGTCGATATTATAGCTACATGTATATAGGCTTTTCTTAAAAAACTTACGATGATCATCACTAATTATCTCAAGTCTTGCTTCAGGTTTTGTAATAAATACAAAGCTGGCCTGTGCTGGATCATTTAGTGATAGAAATCCATTGAAAAACTCCAAGGATTCAAAAACAATGTCATCAATGATGGGCACATCCACAGAGGTAGTGGACACTCCAGGTTTAAAGGTCAATGTTTGTGTAGTAGCAGTAAAATCACCTGTATTTGCATGGGCACAGAATAGAATGTCTGTTTATCTCTAAATCTGCATGTGTCATTAGTAACAGAATCCAGATAAGAACCGGAAATTTTTTTTCCGGATTCTGAGTTTTCGAACACTTTTCAAGGCTTAGATCTAAGCCGCTTAGATTAGACCTATAGAATCACTCAAGCTTAGGCCTAAGCTTAGGCCTATACCTAGACTTAATCATGAAGCTTAGATCTAAGCTTAGACCAGCTTAGGCTTAATCAAGTGGCTTAGATCTAAGCTTTTTAAACTCTTTGAAATTTCAGAATCTGGAAAAAAATTTTTCCAGATCTTATCTGGATCCTGTTTAGTGGTTTATAATTATCCCAGTATATATGCAGACAAATCAGTAATTGGAGTTTTAGTATAGTATACGCTTTGCTGTGTTGGGAAGTATATATAACATGCTGCATGCTTATTATGCATGGTCATGTATTTACATCATGTGGGTCATGCCATTACATGTAGGCCTAGAAATTTGGTTTAGAAGTTGACTATAGTGTTTAATAATATATATATATATGAATAATAATTATACTACTATATTATAATAGTACAAGTAGTAAAAATTTTGAAAAAATAAGTAGTGTAGTAATGGGCAGTGCGGTAAAAAGTATTGGAACAAGGTAGGGTCTCAGTTTCGGCACATGACTACTTCATTTTTATTTTTTAACCCTCATATGGATTTTTCAGTGTCGTGTTGCAATAATCTGTACACTATAATAGTACCATAGCTTATCATAATAATTGCATTTGTTCACTATTATAATAATTATTTGGCTAAGCAATGGAGTAAACTATAACAGACAGGTATATGAGTTGGGCATAAAAATGAAGTAGTCATGTGCCGAAACTGAGACCCTACCTTGTTCCAATACTTTTTACCGCACTGCCCATTACTACACTACTTATTTTTTCAAAATTTTTACTACTTGTTCATTCAACACTACAGTGTGGAGACTATCAGAGACTGGTTAGTCCCTACAAAAAGCTTGAGTCTCAGCCATTATGCTAGATGCTAGTGCGCATGCGCATAATAATGCCACGTGGATAATGACCTTTGAACTCTACCTACAAAGATGGCTGCATTGCAGCACATGAATTTATACACTAAGTTTCAAAGCTTTCTAGTTTTTGTTCAGGCCTATTTACGATGAAAACGAGTATAAAGGAACGTACTACCCAAGAAAAGAACCTACTTTGTGGCGTCAAAGTTGGCTCAACGCTTTCTGGTTCTCTGGAAATCGTTTTCAAGTAAGTCAGTTAGAAGTAAGTTAGGAGAACAAAATTGCACTATTATAGTGTGGCTTCTCGCAAGCGCTCTCTCTACGAGTGATCAGAAACGTTTCGGCTAAGTTTAAGCCTTCCATGCAGTTGGTTTTCTGCAAAGGAGAGCCTCTGAGCAAGTTTGAAGCCTCTACTTTGTGTTGTTAGATTTTTATGGCGATAAATATTTTGTATTGTGTCTATGGGACAGTCGGCCCATTCCTACTATACGTACTACCGTACGTATGATATTTTATCATTACAAGTAGTAAAAATTTCAAAAAAATAAATAGTGTAGGAATGGGCAGTGCGTTAAAAAGTATTGGAATAAGGCATGTCTCAATTTCGGCACATGACTACTTCATTTTTATTCTTGATCCCTCATGCATATGGATCCTCAGTGTCATAAATCCAATGATGCATGTGCGACAATAGTATCATAGCTTATTTTGCATTGGTTCAAATTCCTACTAATCAGTTGGCTATACTGTGGAGTAAACTAAATTATTATAAAACAAACAGGTAACTTAAACTGGACTGCCAGCCAAGAGTTGGGTATAAAAATGAAGTAGTCATGTGCCGAAATTCAGAGACTTACCTTGTTTCAT